>PVJN01005736.1:0-80089 GCA_004026805.1 Lasiurus borealis | reverse complement strand
GAGCAGGTTGTCAGTGGGGATTAGTTGGAGGTGGTCAGGACAGAAGGGGGGGGGGATTTGGAGTAAGCAGGCCAGCAGGGGGGCAGTTGGGTTTGATCTGGTGGGGGGTGCAGTTGAGGGCCAGCAGGCCGGCAGGCAGAGTGGTTAGGGGCAATCAGGCAAGCAGGCAGGCAGGTGAGTGGCTGGAGCCAGCAGTCCCAGATTGTGAGAGGGATGTCTGACTGTTGACTTAGGCCTGATCCCTGTAAACCAGCAGTAGAACATCCTTCGAGGGGTCCCAGATTGGAGAGGGTGCAGACCAGGCTGAGGAACACCCCCCTCCATGCACAAATTTAATGCACCAGGCCACTAATGTAATATAAAAACAGTTCCCAAAAGTCTGTGAGCAAAATGAGAGATCCCCCAAAGCAGCTCCATACTGATGCTGAGGATCCAGGACCCCGTGTGCTTCTCATGTGCTTGCGGGCTGTTTGTACCACGTGTGAAGGCCCTGAGGTCAGACACCTGCAAGAGGAAAAGGGAGGTGCAGCCTCAGCAAGTGTGAAGAGCATCGGCTTAGACCTGGCTGAACAGGGAGCCACGCGGATGAAATAGACAAGACACAGAGCGCGTCTAACCAAATCAGCAGCGAACCAGACCCGCGGGGATACACCTGCCAAGAGACCTGTAGGAACTGCTTAACTGTTTCTCATTCCCCCCTCTTCCCTTTTTTAAAAGAAGCCAGCATCATGTAGGCACCGTTCATCCCATTTCCCCACACAATGGCTTTTGAAGAACATGCTTTGGAAGTGCAGGTACCGTGGTGTTTGGGGACAAAGACGGTGGTGGTGGTAGTGATAGGCTTTGTCACATACTCATCAGACTCATATTTTTCTATTACAGTGAGTGCACCTCGAGTAATAGAACTCACCAGCGACACTCACCATGGCCATACGGTTCTTTTATTTCCTGGAAATAACATTCTCCAAGGTGACAAAGGACTCCGTGACAAAGGCTCAGCAATGGGAGGGAGAATGACTTAAGTGGCAAAAAGGACTTCTCGGTGTGGTGAGGGGATTGCACCCACGATTCGTGACCAGCAAGCGGGGTAGTCCTTGCATGCCTCACCCAGAGGGACATGCTGCCAGCCCAGCGGAGCTGCACACCCGGCCAGGACCCGAGCTGGAGACCGTGTGGTGAACGGGGCTCAGAAGACAGCTCCAGGCCCCTGGAGGGCATGGACAGAGAGATGGCATTCTGCTTCCATTGGCTGAAAACATAGAGACCACAATGTCCCTACCTTTCCTGCCCCTCTATCAGGAGAAATATGAACTTGACATTGGCATTCACCATCCACTCAGCAGAAATGTCGATCCAAGTTAGACTACAGTCAAGAAGACATCTCCTAAGGAGGGTATCCCACAGGGTCTGGCCAGGGACAGGCCTGAGAACGCGTCTGGCCGGGGGTTAGGGCCCAGGGCAGCCATGGGTCTGCAGCTCCGTGCAGGAGAAATCCCTCCTGACCCCTGGGTTCTAGAAACTGCACACAGAACGCCGAGACTCTGTGTTAGCCAACGTGGTGACCAGACCCTGAGGACAGCATGGGGTGACGGGGGAGAGGGGGTTCACAGGGGAGGGGGGCAAAGAGATGGAGAACCGCCCTGGCCAGTGTGGCTCAGTGGTAGAGTGTTGACCCTCCGACCCGAGGGTCGCAGGTTCGATTCCCGGTCAAGGGCAAGTACCTGGGTTGCAGGTTCCAGGGCATATGCAGGAGGAAGCAACCACTAGATGTGTCTCTCTCACCTCCATCTCTCTCTCACTTTCACTCACTCCCCCCCCCCCCTGCCATCTCTCTCTCTCTTTCTCCCTCCCTCCCTCTCCTGCAGTCTCTCTAAAAAAATCAATGGGAAAATATCCGCAGATGAGGATTAACCAAAAAACTAAAATAAAATAGAGATGGGGAGCGCAGCTACCAGGGGTGCTTGGCCTCCTGCCGGGCAGCTCCCCCGGGGTGACGGGGTGCCCCCCATCCCTGGGGAGACGAGCTTTCCTCAGAAGCAGGGCTGTTTCATCAGGCTCCTCCACCGCCCGGAGAGAATGTCCCGAGAGGTCCCCGACTCCCTGTGACCCGATTCCACGCCGGCCTCAGCCATCGCAGCCTCCTGGGTGTCCTGTGACAGGAGCCCACGCTGGACAGGTGTCCACTCGGCTTCAGGACACCGACATTTAAATGAAGCAGGAGCTGTGAGTGGTTTCTGAAGACTGTGCACCGCTTTCAGCTCTCCTGTCCTCTCAGATCCCAGCCTCCGCTCTCTCTCTCCCGTCAGCTCCCTTGGCAGCTGGGACAGACAGAAGGAGCCAGATGACCAGCCAGGGCCGGAGCCCGCTGGCCTAGGGCCCCACGTGTCCTCTGGACCACATTTGCTGCTGCCCGCCCCGCCTTCCAAACCCAGCTAGAGTTCTGGGGAGATGTGCTTTGTAAAGCCAGACCCCCACAGTCTACTTTGTAGCCCAGTTCCTGGTGAGTCCATTTGTGTGAATTATTGCTCACAGTGGCTTATGAACGCCCCGAAAGAAGAAAAAGATCTAGTCCCTGGAGGACAAAGTGGAGGAGCAAATGCCCCAGCACAGTGTCCTGGTAGGGCAGGGTCCCAGCCTGGGGACAACAGGCAGCTCTGTGTGGCCCCTCCAGCCAGCTGCCTCTCCTATCGGTTTGTCACATGCCCCTCAGCGTTTTCTGAAAGCCAGTGGGAGTCTTCAAACAAGATGGACTCAATCCACAGGAAGCGAAGTCAGTCCATTGGTAATGGTGGAGCTGGGGGAGAGGGGAGAAATGGTCCCTAAGGTGGAAAGGGACCAAGTGGAGGAGTGCTATGTAATTTAAGTGCATCTTGAGACTCTCCCTAAACCGAATAGGGCGGAATACCATGCTGGTTACATTAAACACATACAATACACACACACACACACACACACACACACACACACACACACCTGCCAAAGAGAGAAAGAAATCTCGTTATGATGCTCACCCCTTCCCCCTGTGGCTGGGACCTCTGGCCTCCAGCCCTCAAGGCAGTGCCTCCCACCCAGCGTGCTTGTCCCTCCCAGTGGAGGCCTGGTTAGTTGCCATGACCGGTGGGTGCTCCTGGCATCTGGCGGGGTAGACAGGAGGGATGCTGCTCAACACCCCACGACACACAGGACGGCCCCCACCATAGAATTCTCCGGCCCAAGATGTCCAAGTGCCACCATTGAAAGCACTGCCTTCGGACCAAGATTCTCCTCCTCTGTCACCAACTCACTTGCAGCTACGCCAAGCAACAGGTGTGTGTGGGGGACGCATTGCGGGAGACAATCACAATGGAGACCGAGCACATAGGCCGAGTCCTGGAGCAGTAAACGTTGACTACAAGAGGACCAGGGTCCGGCTCCAGTGATTCTCTGATTGTGGCATCGTCTTCTTGAGCGACAAGCCACTGACTCTGTTATCAAGTGACAAGCAAAGGAAGTTCAACAGGACCCCAGCCCCTTGAGGGTTGTTAGCAAAGATGAGGCAGGGATATGAGACTGAGGTGGGCAGACAAGAAAAGGGGAAAAGAAGGCCACTCCAGTCGTGCAAGCGGGAGCAGCAGGGATTCTGGGAAATGGGGAGGGAGGATCGAGTTATCACAGGTGAGCGGGGTGGCATTAGAGGAATGTCGGAGAAGGCCTGGAGAGAGCGTCCATCTGCACCTCATTCATCCCCACTTTCACTGAAGTATGCGCCGCGTGCTCCCAGGCACGCACGGATCTGAGGCCCTGTCCCCGCATCCCGGCACTTGCAGTCCAGTCGGACGGATAAGATTGCTACACAAATAAGCGGACTAGAAGAATGTGATTTTGGGAGGCACAACAAGTACATGTTACAGTGAAAGGACTTGCATTGGACCCGGGCCCTGGAGTGTGGTGCTCTGAGGGGGGTGAGGGGGGTAAAGGGGGTGCTGAGCTCGCCTGAGAGCCCCAGACCAGGCTTATGGGTGAGGGGTTGGCTGTCATGCTGACAAGACAAGAATCTCTGTCAGGAGGGTTCTGGCTTAAGGCGTTTGTTCTGGCTTGTCTTTCGGTCACTCAGTTAAACTCTGTGCTTCATTCTCTCTCTCTCCCCTTCCAAGCAGTAAGGCCAGGCCTGCTCTTGTTAAGAACCACGGGCCGTGTTCAGCCTCTATGGAAAACAGTTTGGCGGTTCCTCAAAAAATGTAAAAATAGAACTACCTTATGACCCAGCAATTCCACTTCTGGGTATTTATTTGAAGAAATCCCAAAACACTAATTCCTAAAGATACATGCACCCCTATGTTCATGACAGCATTATTTACAATAGCCAAGATAGGGCAACAACCCAAGTGCCCATCATTAGCCAAGTGGATGAAGATGTGGTACATATATACCATGGGTTATTACTGGGCCATAAAAAAAAAAGAATGAAGTCTGCCTGGCCAGTGCAGCTCAAAGGTTGAGTGCCAACCTGTGAACCAGGAGGTCATGAGTCAATTCCCAGTCAGGGTACATACCCAGGTTGTGGGCTCAATCCCAGGGCGGGGCATGCAGGAGGCAGCCATCAATGATTCTCTCTCATCATTGATGTTTTCTCTCTCTCTCTCCTCCTCTCTCTTCCTCTCTGCAATCAATAAAAATATGTATTTTTTAAAAAAAGAATGAAATCTTACCATTTGCGACAGCATGGATGGACATAGAAGTTACCATGTTAAGTGAAATAAGTCAGACAGAGAAATGCTAGGACCACATGATTTCACTTATGAAAGGAATCTAAAAAAACAAAATAAATTAACAAACACCACAGAAACAGACCCATAGATACAGAGAACAAATTACGGTTGCCAGCATGGAGGGGGGTTGGAAGGCTGGGTGTGAAAGGGGAAGGGATTAAGAAGTACAAATTGGTGGTGATGAAATAGTTGCCAGGATGTAAAGTGCAGCCTAAGGGATATAGCCAATAATATCGTAATAAGATGTCTGGTGCCAGGTGGGTACGAGACTTACTGGAGGAAGATCACTTTGGAAGTCATATAAATGTCTAGCCACTACGCCAAACACCTGAAACTAATGTAAGATAACATTGAATGTCCACTGGAATCGCAAGAGAAAAAAAAGGAACCACTGCCCATTTGAAGCCCTGTTGCTTAATGGGGAGATGATCGACATCGGCGATTTCAAGGGAGATGCTGGTGGTTATAACTCACAGGCCACCTCGAGCTGCTGCCTTCCACGTGCCTCTGGCCTCACCCTGTCACCGTACTCAGAAAACTAACCGGGCAAAAAGTCACATGCTTTAAAGATGTACCAATATCAGAAAAGATTTATGCACCCCTATGTTCATAGCAGCACAATATACAATAGCTACAATTTGGAAACAGCCTAAGTGCCCGTCAGCAGATGAGTGGATCAGAAAACTTGGTACATCTATACAATGGAGTTCTATGCTGCCATTAAAAAGAAGGAATTCTTAGCATTTGCAGCAACCTGGATGGAACTGGAGAGCATTATGTTCTGTGAAATAAGCCAGTCAATGAAAGAAAAATACCACATGATCTCACTCATTTATGGATAATAAAGAACATTACAAACTGATGAACAAAAAGATAGATACAGAGGCAGTAAAGCATCAAAGAGACTGTCAAATTACAGCGGGAAGGTTAGGGAGAGGTGAGGTAGATAAGAGATCAACCAAAGGACTTGTATGCATGCATATAAGCATAACCAATGGACACAAAACTCTGGGGGTTAGGGTATGCATGGGGAGTGGGGGTTCGGGTATGCATGGCATAAACATGTAATAAATTAATAAAAAAAATTTTTTAATAAAAATAAATAAGAAAAAAAAAGATGTACCAATATTTCAACAGCCTAAACGTTTACCGGCACCCAATCTTCCCCAAAGCTGCCAGCAAGCCGTCGGTTGGCCGGCCCTGTGAGCTTTCTCCTCCACAATGAACTAACGGAGAGGTCAGCAGCCGGACACAGAACGCGGAGCAGGGTCCTGAATAAACACAGACAGTTTAATCAGCCATGAAGAAACCCAAGAGTCGACTGAAAGTGCTTTGTCAGGAGGCGAAGTGAGGCCCCTGCCCTCCGAAAGGCGAGGGAGGTTGGAGGTCACGTTAGCAGACCACAGGGGCCCAGTGGGGAGACTCAAAACAGAAAACAGGAGAAAAGAGGAGGATATAGATAATACTTTCAACAATAAAGATTTTTTAAAATTAAAATTAAACACACAAAAAAAAACAAAAAAAAAACAAACACACACACACACACACACACACACACACACAGAATTGGACCTAGAAAATATTATGCTAAGTGAAATACGCCAAACTGAGAAAGACAAATATCACATGATCTCACTTATCTGTGGAATCTAATGAACAAAATGAATTGACCAACAAAATAAGAACTGAGGCATGGAGACGTGGAACAGACTGACATCCCTCGATGTGGGTTGAGGGGACAAGAAAAGATAAACTAAAGAACTTGGATGCATAGCCAGTGAACACGGGCAATAGGGTAGTGAAGGCCTGGCGGGAGGAGGGTGGTATAGGGATTGGGAGGAGGGAGGATAGGGGAAATGAGAGATTTCTGTAATACTATCAACAACAAAAAATATATTTAAAAATGAAAACACACACACACACACAAAAAAAAAAAAAAACAGAAGGAAACTGGCATCTGGGCATATTCCAAAGGACCTCGAAAACCAACGTTCCCTAGAAGGAAGAGAAAAATGTAGCTCGATAAGAAGGGAAGACACTGTTTTTAAAACCGCTGTAACTCCTAAGAATTGGTTATTTCCTCAAACTTCTGTCAATCTGTCATCTCTGATTTCAGGTTCCTCCGTGTGCTTGAAAGACAGCTTTATTCAAATTACATCAATGTCATTTACTTGCATCTAAAAAAAAAATCAAGGTCAAGCTATGTTGATATGCAAAAGGGAATTCAGATGAATGAAGGCTGACTCCCAGTCTCCGGCCTGTAATTACTCTCTTTGTGAGCCCGAACACCCAATCAGATGTCATATTTATGGCATACCTTTAAACAATGAATCTGGACACTCGGGCAACATCGGTGTCCAAATATAGCCAAGCCTGTTTATGCTTTTAATTGAAAATCAAACCATTTCAGAAAAACACATCTAGGGCATCGCTGAAAATGCATCTTGTTAGGCAACTCCTGAGAGTATTTTGCAAACCATTGAAGTAACCTGACATCACACTGTAGCTTTAAGAGATATTTCTCAGCCATGATTATGATTGGAATGAAATCCGGGGTGGCATTCAAAAAAGCCTGCCGCATGAAAAGGTTTGCCTAAGTACCCTGATTCCACTAGAAGTCCGTTTCTTTTACGATGGTTTTGCCATTCCCCATTGGCTGATGTAATATGTTTGGTTTGTTCTCGTTCCAATTAAAGATGCAATTTATTGAAGAGTCTTTAATTTCATTCGGGCAAAGCTTTCTATTAATGTTATCAAGCATTGAGGGGTTTCTAATTAGACATTCTTAGCAGGCAGAAGGACTCTACTTTCAAACTCTTCTTATTTCTACACAGAGTCTTTGATTTCTGTGGTCTGGCCTGGTACCATGTTGGTTCCCTTATGCTCAGTCTAATATACTTTAGGCCCAGGTCTATGGGCCTCAGTGTACGGGGCTGATGATGTGTATAAAGGGAGTGATTTGTATAGGAGGACAGTGTACTATTTTGAGTGAATCCTTGAGGATTAGAAAAACTTAAACCCATTGAGGGGTCCCATCTGCTGGAGTTTCTTAGGAGGAAATGACTTTTCAAGAGGTGTGGAAATTACCAAGAAAGCAATGTTCTCTTGAAATGATGTGTACTAGTAGCCGCACACGAGGAGTGTTAGCGGGAGAGCAAGAGGAAGTGGTGACTCGAACATGAAAACATGGGTTGCTGTTTTCAAGGCTAGATGAACAGGAGACCAATGCACACGATCCCCATCGATCTTTTCATTAAAAAAAACAAAAAACTGGTGGCACTCAGGTACACCTCGAGTGTTCAGGATTATAAAGGGTACGTGAGGCATGAGTGGAAAAACCACAGGACTGGTATGGTGCCAAGTGGGTATTAAAAATATGGGGGTGGGGAGTGAGAATGGGGGGGGGGGAGAGACACTTTGTAAAGTATGATCATCTAACCACTACGCTGTACTCTGGAAACTAATCTAAAATAATAGTGAATGGAAACTGTAGTTAAAAAATACAATTTTTAAAAATTTAAATTACACACACACACACACACACACAAATGGTAAAATGAGAAAAACAAGGACTCTTTTTCCCCCTGTGTATTAATATTCACACTGAACTGTGTAGTTTGGTTACCATGGGTGTGCGGTATCTGATGTCACAGGCCGCACCATATAAAATCTCAGGGGCCAAGACAGGCAGGAAGAGAGGTCGGGCCTTGTTGGAGTCACACAAACAGCCCAGTGTGCTGGCTGCAAGCCTGGGTCTGCTGGGCCTGGTGAGCCAGCCCAGGGCCCCCTCGGCCGCTGCCGCTGCATCACCTCTTCTCCGGCCTCCGCCTGCCCCCTAGTGGTCAGCTCTGGGAAAGCTTGGGCGTGCACCTGCAGGTCTCTGAAGGGGTTGAAATCCGTCCCTCTGAGCCCGCCTCCCCCAGCCCTGTGCCCAGGCACTGTCTGGGGGGTTCCTGGAGAATCGGGGCTTTGCCTGCGATACGTTGGAGTCTATCTAGGATGAACTCCTCCACTTCCTGTGTCATTTTTCTGGGGCCTTCCTCTACCACTAGTCCCCAATTTTCAGGCAGTCCCTGAAGGAGACATACCTTGTCTGGAAAGGACATATTATTCCTGCTTTGGATCCTGCAAACTGTAGAGAACCAACATGCTGAGATGTTGAGCACGTTTCCCTATGGGAGTCTCTTTGGCCTCCTATACACTGAGTGGCCAGATTAATATGATCTCTGACCACATAATAATCTGGCCACTCAGTGTATATCCTATATAATAACAGCTTAATATGCAAATTGTCCCCTCAACCAGGCGTTCCACTAGCAGGCAGGCTGGCCGACTGCCCAAGTCCCCTCACCCTGGCCAGGCTGGCTGGACCCCACCCATGCACAAATTAATGCACTGGGCCTCATATATATATATATGTAGATAGATAGATAGATAGATAGATATAGATATAGATAGATAGATATAGATATAGATATAGATATAGATATAGATATAGATATAGATATAGATAGGAGGCCCCATGCATGAAAATATATATATATTCTGAATGGCCAGATTATTATGTGTTCAGAGATCATAATAATCTGGCCATTCCGTGTATGTCCCTATACATTCACTTACTCATAGAAACCTACTAGAGGCCGCACCCTGGAGAGGCAGCAGAAACCGGGCCGAGGTTCCTGCCTGGAGGAGCTCACAGCCCAGAGGGGGCAGACCCTCCATCCGGTGCCGTGTGATGCATGAGGTCCAGGGTGCTAACAAGACCTCAGCCACTGCTGAGCTGCGGGGGAGAGGGCCGTGGGAGAAGAGGTATTTGGGTTTGCTATGGGTTCTTGGCACCACACGGTTAGCCCAGCCACTGTGACTCAGGACACTAAGTGAGGCTGGCACCGGCCGCCCTGGCAGTGCTCGCCTCCAGAACGCCCTGGCTGTGCGGGTGTTTCCATCCCTGCCCAGGGCACGGCGATCTGACTGCCCCAGCCCCTGCGCATGCTGCTCCGAGAAGCAGGCATCCCCTCGCTCCCTGGATGAGGCGCTGCGTGATGTCCTGCCAGCACTTGGCTCTGCTCTGCTCACTTCAAGCCTCCCTTAAATCCCCTGAAGCCCTCCTCCCTCTTCTCCCCCTTCCCCACCGTTCTCCACATCGCTGCTACCCGGAGATGGAGGACTTAGACAGAAAGCTGGGGGCCGGGGGAGGACAATGGTCTCCAGTGACTCAGGAGCCCTCCTGGCCTCTGCTCTGTGCACAGACTCGCATATGAAAATCAGAGGGTAATGACGTTGTCATCGGTGCAGAAAACGCTGGAAGAAAACCAGGCTCCTGCTCTTCTACACCCCCTGGCTCTTGGCAAAAAAAAAAAAAAAAAAAAAAAAAAAAAAAAAAAAAAAATCACTGTAGGGAAAACGCACTCTGAATCCTGGTCTGAGAGCCGAACACCTCATCGGGGCTGAGAGTCCCTGCGAAGAGCCCCAACAGGTGTCCAGGTTCCCGGGGTGCAGCCCCACCCTGCTCTTCTCTCTCCCAGGGGCAGCTGATGTTTGTGGGATACGCGGCTGCCACCTCCAGTCTTGCCAGTCCTCCCTCCCCCTTGCTGTGGAAGAAACAGGGGTTGGGGCATGAAACCAACCCGCAGGCCCTACACCCCGAGACCTCGGAAGCTGGGACAAATAAGGGGAAATGACTTGCTGGCTGCAAAACTGCTGCGAGAGAAGAGGGTGGTTAAGGAAGGGAGGGAACCAATCACCTGAGGGAGAGGAGAGGCGAATGTTCATCACTCCATCATCACTGCAATTCCGTGGGGGGCAGAGGTACTCGCAGCGGCAGTCACAGCAGTGTGGCCATCACACCCCCTGCAGAGAAGATGTCGCCTGTGAGTGGGTAGCAGAAAGTGCCTGGACAAAGGCCACGGGGTCCTGAGGAGGTGGCAGCAATGCAGACACGCAGAGCCCGGAAGAAGGACCCCGGAGGTCTCTGCCCCAACTGGGCCCTCCCGCTCTGCAGAGGAGAGCTGCCCTGAGTCTCCAGGGAGGCTGGGGTGGGAGCGGGTGGGAAGGCAGACACAAAGGCTTCTGGGAATTGACACAAAATCCTTGGCTTTCCCTGAGGCCGTGTGGCCTGGGGGAAGGGGAGTTATGTATTGCTATAAATGGTGTGCACTCTGCAAATTCCGTCATTAGTCTAAGGAAACGCCAAGGCCCTATTTCAGGAGACTGTACCTTCCAATGATCTCCCTGTGCCCCAGCTTTGGGCTCCATTAAATTCTCAGTCTTCCCGCATTTCTGTTTTCCTTACCATGGACCCCCCAGTGGCCCCCCATAATTCACTCACTCACTCTACCAATAATCGTGGCAAGAACACCGCGTCAGCAAAAACAGACGTGGTCTCTGACCTTGCAGGACTTACCCAGCGGAGAAGGAGATGAGCCGGATAAAATACCCACTTGAATTAACATAACATCGCAGTGCGCGGTGCCCTGCGTACACAATGAGGGGGCTGATTTAAATGGATGTCAAGGAAATCTCCGAGGGAACGAGGAGTGAAATGGAATCTGGAGGACCGGGAGGATTAAGCAGGTCAGGCCAGCCCCTGCAGCAACGTGGTGGGGCCACACCTGCGTCTTCAAGGCTGAGGAAGACGCAAGTGTAACCAAAGCTCAGGAGCGAGGGGGTGGTGGGCAGGATGCTCGACAGGGCTGGCCTCAGACTGACCAGGCGCGGAGTCCCGGGGTGGCTGAGTGATCCAGTGTGCCCGTCAGAAAGACTGCGCCAGCCTCCCGTGGACAGGCGCTTGCAAAGGGTCAGAGTGGATGCCATGAGATGAGTTAGGAAGCTGTTACAGGCAAGTTCACGACTAGGAGAAGCCCTAGCCGGTTTGGCTCAGTGGATAGAGCCTCGGCCTGCAGACTGAAGGGTCCCAGGTTCGATTCCCGTCAAGGGCATGTACCTTGGTTGCAGGCATATCCCCAGTAGGAGGTGCGCTGACGTGGCTGGTCAATGTTTCTCTCTCATTGATGTTTCTGACTCTCTATCCCTCTACCTTTCTCTCTGTAAAAAAAAAAAATCAATAAAATGTATTAAAAAAAAAAAAAAAAAAAAACTAGGAGAAGAGTGCCCCGGCCGGTATGTGGCACCAAAGGGTTTCAGGTTTAATTTCCGGTCGGGGCACATGTCCAAGTTGCAGGACCAATTTCTGGCAGGGGGTGTACAGGGACAGCTGATTTGTGTTTCTTTCTCTTTCTCTCTCCCTCCCTCCCTGTTTCTTTCCCCCTTTCCTTTCCTCTCTAAAAATATTTAAACATAAAAAGACTAGGAGAGGAGCAACAGAGGAGAGAGATGGGAAGGTTCTATCAAGGAGGTACAATTACCAGGACATGGTGATGAGTACACAGGCTTCCACTGTGTCCCATCCTGTACCATCTTCCAACAACCTCCCCTACCACGAGCTCCTCCCTGCGAGCCTGGTGGCTGAGACACAAGTACCACTTTACCCTCTTTCCGGTTGTCCCCGAGGATGCCTTCACGGTTTCTTTCTAGCTTCCTCTAGAATTAAAAGGAAGGGATGTCTGTGACGCCTGGCCCTCAAAGGTCATGGGGTGTAAGGATGATAACAACTCGAATGACAGGACTGTCAACTCCCAAGCTCCGGTGACCTCAGCCAAAAGGCTGAGACGTGGGCACCAGAGCTTCATGGTGCCACAGCAGCGTCAGACCTGCTGACTGAGTGCTCAGAATTCATGCATGGCCCCGTTACTCCAAATACTCTCCTACCGCACGCTAAGAGGATGCCTGGGCAGGATTCCCGCATCTGCTGAGGGTGAAACTCGCTGCCACCTGCTGTCTTCTGCCTGGGGTCCTCCTTACTTCCGCAAACAGCCACTGATCTGTCCCAGGACTGGTATTTCCCTGCTGGGCTGAGCAGGCACCAGGGTTGGAAGACAGAGAAAAGTGTCCTGCCCTCCCGGGAGTGGCAGCTCACAGGTCTCCCAGCAGGACAGCACCGCATGATACGTGACACGTGGCAGCACCCACAGAAGCAACGTGCTGCGGGGACCCAGGGCAGGGAGGGCGCGGCCTGGCTGGTCAGGAAGGCTTCCCGGAGGGCACAGCAGAGGCAGGTGTCGAGGGGCCAGTAAGCAGGAATGTCTGGGAGGAGAGGAGCCCGGCTGTTCCGGGCAGAAGGAACAGCACTCACAAAGACACCAAGGAGCACAGGAGTAAGGAGGTGTGTCCCAGAGTGGACCCGGGGTGATGGGGTGGTGGGGCTGCAGCTGGAGGTCAGACTAGAGGAGGAGCTCTGGTGGGGGTCACTGGAGGTTCATTAACTTCCTGCTTTAGGGGATACTCGTATTTACAGTGGTGCCTTGAGATACGAGTGCCCTAACATACGAGATTTTTGAGATACGAGCCGTGGAGCGAGCGATTTTTGCTTTGAAATACGAGCGACAGTTGAGATACGAGTAATCGCACCAGCTGCACACGACCCACCAGTTTACCGCGACTGGAGCGTCTCATAGTTTCCCACGCCTCAAGGTTACGGAACGAATTAAACTCGTATCTCGAGGTACCACTGTATTAGTATTTCTATTGCAGTATAGACACTATCCTAAAACTTAGGGGCTTAAAACAACGGACGGGCTACCTCACCGTTTCTGTGACCGGGAGTGCCGACACAGGGTAGTGGGCCTCTCTCTGGCTTGGGGTCTCCCAGGCTGCAGGCCAGGTCCAGCCAGGTCATCTCAAGGTCTGCCCGAGGGAGCACCCCCTTATAAGGCTCACGCACCTGGCTGTCGGCAGCTCCCGGACGTCGGTTCCTCGCTATTGGGGCTCTGTAGGGCAGCTCACAACATGGCAGTTGGCACGGAGACAGAGAGAGAATGAGACAGAATACGAAGGATGGGGGTATATGCTCCCGTACCCTGATATCAGAAGTGACAGCCCATCACGTTTGTTATATTCTATTCGATTAGAGAGTCCCTAGCTTCAGCCCACAGGCAAGAGGTGGGGGGCGGGGGGGAGGCTGTACCCAGGGTGTGGTATGAGCAGATGGCGACCCTTGGGGTCACTGTAAAGGTGGCTTAGTTACCCCTGGACCAGAGCTCTTGGCGTCACGATGTTGGCATTGCCCCACCTGCACCAATTGTAGAGAGAATCGTGTGATTCCACCGCAGTTTCGTTTGTTTTGTTTTTCTGTGGATGGGTACACGCTGGTCCCTAGCTAGAGAACAGCGTGCTTCGTTTCACGTCTCTCCCCAAGGGTTTTATACAACCCACTTGGCACGCGCGCTATTTTGATCCGCTGGATTCAGCCGCGAGCTGCCTGGGTGGGTGGGTAGGGATAGGTGGGAAGGCAGGGAGGCCCAGGAAGGAAGTGATCGGGACCCCAGACTGAATGCAGAGAAAGGTCACCCGCCAACTGAAAGCGGAGCCGGAGCGGAGCCGAGTGTCACGGCTGACAGCTCCTGCCCGCGATGCCAACTTACCGCCGCAGCCTCGCTCGGCTTCCCCACACGCCGCCGAGAGCAGCTGGCACTCACCCCGAGGGAGGCCGCTAAAATAAGAAACTCCCGGGAGCCACACCGCGCTGCTCATTCAAGCTGGAAGCAGGCTGCAGTCATTTCGCCAAAATTAGATACAAACGAAGTTGCCACTTCCGGAAACTCTCCCCCTGTACTATATGGTACGGAAAAGAAAGTGGTTTTGAAGTCTTTTTTTTTTTTTTTCATTTAGATTTCTTTTTTGTACAAATAAATATGCCCTCTGATGGGTCCCCAAAGGCAGGCTGTGGAGGCTGTTGCGACTATCTTGCGGGATCTGATGCCTTCAGGAGCCTGTGTTTCTGCCGGTGAGGCTTGGGCTGGTTGCTATGGCTGCGGAGTGACAGGCTGGTGGAGGTGAGTGGGGGTGGGGGTGGAGTGGGAGTGGAAGGGGAACTAGCCCACATTGGAAGTATACCTACCAGGCGGCACCATCATCTACTAGTGACCTGTCCCGGGTGGTGGAGAGGGGGCTGGCTTAGACCTGTCCCCTGGGGTGTATGTGGGTGGCTCTGTTCCCACGTTTTTGGGGTTTCTCAAGTCTCAGGGAGTTGGCATCCATTCCGACATAGAAGTTCTGTTATACTTTTAAAAGCAGAACAGCCAAAACCGGTTTGGCTCAGTGGATAGAGTGTCAGCCTGCAGACTGAAGGGTCCCAGGTTCGATTCTGGTCAAGGGCAGGTACCTTGGTTGCTGGCACATCCCCAGTAGGGGGCGTGCCGGAGGCGGCTTATCGATGTTTCTGGCTCTCTATCCCTCTCTTTTCCTCTCTGTAAAAAAATCAATAAAATATATTTTTAAAAATAATAATAAATAAATACAGTGGTACCTTGAGATACGAGTGCCCTAACATACGAGATTTTTGAGATACGAGCCGTCAAGCAAGAGATTTTTGCTTTGAAATACGAGCAACAGTTGAGATAGGAGTAATCTCGCGGATCGGCCGGGTGCTCACGACCCACCAGTTTACCGAGACTCGAGCGTCTCATAGTTTCCCACGCCTCAAGGTTACGGAACGAATTAAACTCGTATCTCGAGGTACCACTGTAAAAGCAAAACAAACACACATGAAAACAAAACAAAACAAAAAACACAATAATGCTCATTTAGGGGTCTCCCCTTACACCTGGCTGCGAAGGAATTGGCTCTCAGAAGATGAGGATGTGTGGGGTTTTCTGCTCTGAAAGAGCCCCTGAATTGTGTGATCTCCCCACTCAAACACCCCCTTTTCCGACCCACCTTTGGGAGAAGTGGATGGACGTGGCAGAGCCCAGCGGTGCTGAAACCAGGGAGGCTGTCGCGGCTTCTGACTTAGGAGGCTTCCCCACAGCCTCCAATTCCAGCTGCCCTCTGCAGGAGCACACGTGACATCCGTCACCCAAGAAGCACATGGACGCCCATCCCCCGCACGCATTCCTACCCCGCGTGCTCACTCTGATCCGGTGAACCTGACAAGTGACACGTCTAGGACTTTACCAGGGGCCTCTCTTTCTCCTCCTCCTCCTCCTCCTCCTCCTCCCCCTCCTCCTCCTCCTCATCTTCCTCCTCCTTGGGGAAGGTTGCCTGTGGTTCTTGTGGGGTTTTGCCTCCATAATTCTCAAAAGGGGGGGTGCTGAATGGTCACCTGAGCAAACCCTGAAGATGGGGAATCTCTCCAAATCCACTTCCATTGGAAGGGCTGTGTCACGCCTTCTTTCATTTCTAACGTTACTTTCACATGGTCGGGGGCTTGGGGAGGACATGAGATGCAGTGAAGTGAAAGCAAAGGAACCTGAGCGACCGGAGCCGAGGTGCTGTCAGCAGTGGTCCCCCAAGCAGCTCTGTCTCCCCATCCCACCTCCTGGAGCAGTGCGCTCAGGGCCAGTTATTCTGACAGAGGAAGGCAGAGGCCCAGGTTCTGGCTGCACCACATCATCGGAAACGCTGAGCAGCCACCCTTTCTGGACAACTTTCTGCCTCCTCGCCGCTTGCAGGGACCCAAACACTCTGTTTGCAGAACAGGGCGTGAGGTCCTAACAGGACCCAGTCCCACGGCCAAAGGCGGAGCCCAGCGGCCTGTGGGCGGGAGGGGCGGGAGGGCCCTCCTCCGCTCTGTCTCCTCCATCCAGCCGCTGAGCCAGGCTGCCCGGAGGGCCGTGGCCCCTTCCCGGGCAGGGAACACAGAACCCGGTCAGGCTCCGCTGGCCTGGGTCGTGGAAGGTGGCAGACTCAGCATGCCGGCCTCTCCCTTCTATGCACCACGTGGGGGACTTTTTATATATATATATATATAATGATTTTTTACAGAGAAGAAGGGAGAGGGATAGAAAGTCAGAAACATCGATGAGAGAGAGACATCGATCAGCTGCCTCCTACATGCCCCACACTGGGGATGTGCCTGCAACCAAGGTACATGTCCCCGACCGGAATCGAACCTGAGACCCTTCAGTCCGCAGGCCGAGGCTCTATCCACTGAGCCAAACCGGTCTCGGCATGGGGGACTTTTTGATGAGCATCCTTTTTCTCCCCTGATTAAAAATAAAATAAAATAAAAATATTTTTTCAATCTTAAATTCTGGGGAGGAACTCCACAGCAGCAAGATGAACGAGATCCTGGGGTGAGCAGGGCAAAGCTGCAGTGCCCTCTCCCCACTCCGCCCCTGCCAGCATGCTCTCTCTCTCTCTCTCTCTCTCTCTCTCTCTCTCTCTCTCTCTCTCTCTCTCTCTCTCTCTCTCGGTTCCACGGTGTAAAAGCAGCCGCCCGGGCTAATGCATCCCCCAGCAGCAGAGATGCGGGCCTCCCTGCGGCGTCCGTGCCTTTTCAGCTGCCCGCACGCACCGACGCCTGACGCCCGGACCTCGCCTTCCCGCCGCCCGTTCTGACGCGCGTCCTCGGTGACCCCAGCAGTTTTCACTTGGATCAGCGGTACCGTTCGGAGAGGAAAACCCTCCCGGGTTGGCTTCCCGAGCCAGGGCTGCGGGGCCTCCCCTCCTGCTGCCCCCCGCAGGCCGCACAGAGCGCGCCCCCGGCGCCGGGAAGGGACCGCCGGCCGCTCCGTGCCGCCCCGCACGTCCCCGCGCCGCCCCGGACGCGCTCCCCCGCACGGAACAGCTTTCCCAGTGGCCCGGGCCCTGGCTTTTCCCAACGAGGCCCCGGCACCGCCTCGGGCGGGGTCCGTTTCGCTCCCGGCAGGGTCACCCCATCCCTGCCCGGGTACTGGTTTCCCCAGGGAGGAGGGGGAGGAGGAGGAGGAGGAGGAGGAGGAGGAGGGTCGCGCAGGACCCAGCTCCCGCCTGGTGGCAGGGGATGCGCGTGCGCGGAGAGGGGACGCCTAGGCTTGGGGTCGCAGCGCTGGAGGGGAGGACCCCCAGCTGAGAAGCCAGCTGTCTTCCTGAGGCTGCTCTCTGCCCAGGTCCCTAGCCCCTCTTCGGGGACACTGCCCCACTGGAAGAGAGTCACAGACTGCTAAAGGCACAGGCCCCTCCAAAGACACCTGCTTGATCCATCCCCCCCCCCCCCCCCGTTTTATAGAGGAAGGAACTGAGGTCCAAAGAAGCCAGAGGAAAGACCCAATGCTGCATTTCTGGATTCTGGCCGCTGGGATGAGATCCAGCTCGTACTGGCATGGTGTGGGCACTCCTTCCGCGCAGGCATCAGGCCCCGGGTGCCACGCCATCAGTGTGTGTGTGGCACAACACATAATCATGATCCATCAGAAGTTAGTGTAACCATGGCCACCCAGCGCACCTGGGTTTGATCTGGTGATTGGCAGGAGGACACTACCAGCTGGATGGCCTCCGTGAAGCAGCTAAACCTCTCTGTTCCCTAGTTTCCTGGTCTCTAAATGCAGTGGTTCTCACCCTTCCTAAGGCCGCGACCCTTGCATACAGTTCCTCCTGTGGTGGTGACCCCCAACCATGAAATTTTGCTGCTGTGATGCATCGTGATGTAAATATCTGCATTTTCCGATGGTCTTAGGGTGACCCCTGTGAAAGGGTCATTCAACCCCCAAAGGGGTCGTGACTCACAGGTTGAGAACCGCTGTGTAAATGGTAGATACTGTACAAATAGGACTTGCCTGCTAGGGTCTCTGGGTTTACCTGAGGTCAAATGCATTCTGCTTAGCACCCTGCCCGCGCGTGGAAGTCATTCGAATATGTGTGTGGTGCTCTGAGAAGTAGAGAGAGCTAGGCACACAGGCGTTCACGAGACAATCACGGTGCGCTCGCTGCCAGGCACAGGTCACGCGGGAGGGGGAAGGTGCTTTCCCGTGCGCAGCCCTCGGGCAGACTCACATGGGCTGCATGACCTGGCACCACAGGCAAAGGAGGAAATGGCCTCCGTTTATCTTTCCTTCAGCTGCTCCCACCCTTTCCCTCCCAACGCTCACTGTGACTCATGGTGGCTGCAAAGTTATACGGGAGCTCTTATCGGGGTGAAAATGCTCTGCAAGGTGGTGTCATTAATGTTTCACGTCCTCCTTTATCACTGGGGCCTCCTTCCTTTCTTCAAGGCAGAACAGGCACACACAAAAACGGGGAGCCAAGGGGTGAAGTAGATAAGAAGGAATGGTTAAAGGCCTAAGGTGTCAGGAGTCTGAAATGGCAGTTCCTCCGAGCTGAAGATCACCTGGGACGATGGGGTCCCTCAGGTTAAGGAAGACGTGGAAAACGGCGAAAGCTCAAACGCTGTCCAGTTTGACTCAAGTAAAAGCCCCGGTGTGGCGCATTCTCCTAATTCAGTGGTTCTCAACCTGTGGGTCGTGACCCTTTATCACAGCTCCTCATGTGGTGGTGACCCCCAACCATAAAATGATTTCCGTTGCTACTTCATCACTGTCATTTTGCTACTGTTATGAACTGTAATGTAAATATCTGATAGGCAGGATGTATTTTCACTGTTACAAACGGAACATAATTAAAGCATAGTGATTAATCACAAAAACAATATGTAATTATATATTGTGAAATATTTATTTCTAATTACAAATAAATGAAATTTTGTCTTGAATCATGGTGTAGCATGGGCAACAGTCTTCATATGACAACAGTAAACTACATTGCTACACTTTGCTACACCGAGGAGCGGTCTGTTGGTTCCTAAGACCATGAGAAATAGGTGTTTTCCGATGGTCTTAGGCGACCCTTGTGAAAGGGTCGTTCGACCCCCAAAGGGGTTGCAACCCACAGGTTGAAAACCACTGTCCTAGTTCATCCATCCATCAGTCAGCCTATACTGCTCTGAGGGACTCATTTTGTCCTGCCAGGTTCAAGGCGCCGTGCCTGGGAGCAGGGAGGGGGGGAAAGGAAGGCAGGCATCCAGGAGGACCGCCGGATTCTCCGGGCAGGTTCACGGGAGATGATAACATTTACTGTGAGAGCAAGTGGAGGAACAGATGATCCGAGAGGAAGACGAGGTGTTTAAACATACTCGCTGCCGAGACGGGTTTGGCTCAGTGGATAGCGCACCGGCCTGCAGACTGAAAGGTCCCAGGTTAGATTCCTGTCAGGGGCATGTACCTTGGTTGCAGGCACAACTCCAGGTGGGGGGGGGGGGGGGCGTGCAGGAGGCGGCTGACCGATGTCTCTCTTTCATCCATGTTTCTGACTTTGTATCCCTCTCCCTTCTTCTCTGTAAAAAATCAATAAAATATATTTTAAAAATAAATAAACATACTCGCGAGAAGAGAAGACCTCCGGGAGGCAGTTAGGAACATGGGTGGTGCCAAGGGTGAGAGGCAGACCTGGGTTAGGGAACGGTCAACAGAGAGGTGGTCACTGGAGCTGGGGTGGGGCTGAGGTGGCCCCGAGAGAGTGGGCAGAATGAGAACACCGTGGGGTGGTGAGAACCTCACCCCGCAGACACCAGCTCCTGAGGCTAAAACAGGGATCTTGAGAGGCAGGCAAGGAAATGGAGGGAGAGAGGGAAAAAGGCGGCACGAAGCAGTCCTCCCAACGAAGGGATTCTCTGGGGTGAGAACGGGGTCAGCAGTGAAAAATGCCACTGGAATGTGCCCATTGGCTTTGACAATGAAGACGCCACTACTGACTCCAGTGACCCAGTTTCGATGGGGATGTGAGAGCAGAAACCAAGTCACACTGGGTTAGAGGTGAGAGTCGGGACAGAGGAGCAGCAGGGGGAGGGGGCAGAGCCCACTGCTGCAGAAGAGCTGGCTGGGCAGAGAAGGGGAAGTGACTGCTGGGAGGCTGGTGCAGTTTCTGGTCAGCCTTTTTATTGTGAGAAACTGAAACATACTTGTAAAGAAGCAGGAAGGATTGAGATGGGGCCTCCGTACCACCTCCACAGGGGTGAGTGGGAAGAAAGGGCATTCTGACCCCAGATAACCTGGAGGAAGGCTCCTTCCTCCTTCATCCTCCTCCCTCTATCCTGTGAGAGGAGGCAGGCCCAGGAATGGACTTCGGGGAGCTCTTCAAAACAAGTGTCAGGATCTTGTGTTGACAGCATTCTGACCATCAGATGGGTTTGATTAGCCCCATCTGCACGTGGAGCTGTGCCCAACGCCACATAAACAACGTAAAATAGATGCTGTCGTTACCGTGTCAGCCAGGACTCCATGTAGCAAGCGACTGAAACCCAGCTCTAACCAGCCAAACCAAAAATGGAACCCACTGGTTTGCTAAACTGGGTAGAATGGCTTTAGGCTTGGTTCGATTTCAAATGCTTCACAGATGCTGTCAGGAATAATAAGGATGATGTTTTGAAATTTTCAATGTGTGTTTTTCTCGTTTGCCTTTCAGAGCACAGGAAGTTGGTCTCCTCGAGGCGCTCATCTGCCTGAAGAGAACTGGCGTTTACCCTTAAGTTGATCGGTGGAGATACATAATGTTTAAAGTCATAAATCAAAGCGCAATTTTTCTCCTCTTAATTTTTTTAACACACTGATTCAGTTAGTTTAAATAATTTAATATGAGGAATATAATCAACTCAAAATATCCAGTCTGTCTGGTTTAAAGCTTAGTGCAATCCATGAGCAGTTTTATTTAGAAAATGCTCAGTCTCTCCTCTTTCGAATATGAAGACAATTGTCTTACTTTTTTTCTGTATTATTTCCTCTTTTTAAATAAAGCCCCCTCTCCTACATCCCAAAGAAACTAGATAGGTAGTTTTTGCCAGTTTAAAAACAAACAAACAAACAAACAAAAAAAAACTGCCCTGACCGGTTTGGCTCAGTGGTAGAGCTTTGGCCTTCGGACTGAAGGGTCCTAGGTTCAGTTCCAATCAAGAGCATGTACCTAAGTTTCAGGCACATCCTCAGTGGGGGGTGTGCAAGAGACAGCTGATCCATGTTTCTAACTCTGTCACTCTCCCTTCCTCTCTGTAAAAAAATCAATAAAATATGTATTTTAAAAAATAAATCTTTTTGTAATAAACAAATTTTATTCTGAGAGATGACAAAGGCAGCATCAGCTCTTCTCCACAGACTTTTATTTTCAATATCATAAAGCACTCCACATAATAATAATAATAATAAAGTCAGCCCTAAGTAAAAACAGGTATTCAAGGTCTGGGGAAAGGAAACATAATCAGTTTCGCTCTAAGTATTTTGCCGTGTCTTTTTGTAAAATAACATTCTTCCATAGGAGAGACCTTCACATTGACAAAGATGTCAAACGTATCTCTCCAAATTGAAGATTCTTTGGAACAAAGAAGTCATTAATCACAATAAGAAGACATAAACTCATCATCCCCTGGCGTGTGAGTCACACACAGTTAATTCCGAAAGGGCTGGTTTTGTCTGCATGTGGAAGGCAGGCCTTCGTTTAGTCACCAACTACTTATCACACACCACCGCTTCCCTGCACTGTGCTGGGCACCAGGGACGTGCAGATGAGTAAGGCAGACTCATGTCTGGAAAGGAAGGAGACGGTGTGCAGGCGCACGGAGGCCTTGCAGTGGGGAGCTGCCTGTGGTTCGGTGGGGTGCGTGGCTCCGAGGGGGCCAGGCTAATAAGCCACCCGAAGGCTTGGCGTGTCTCGCCGTGCCCAGAGCTGTGCCGGGGAAGCACTTGTAGACATTTTATTGCCCCGTGAGACGAGGAAGTGTGGAAATCCTCTTTGGCAGCCCTCGGGCAGCTGGGCTCGGTGACAGCTGAGAAATGCGAACTCCTGGTTTTCCCCACGCCTCGGTCTGTGTGCTCTGGCATCTCCTGCCAAGGCCTTCCACCCATTCATCGGACAGATCGTTATTGAGCTCCAGCCACGGGCCGGGCGCGGGACACGCAGAGCGGACTACTTAGTAAACCCCGGGGAGTGTGTCAGTATATCAAAGTGGCTGTAACTGCTATGGAGAGAAAGAAAGCAAAAACGGGAGGACAGGGAATGCGGGGTGGGATTATAGGGTATAAAAGAGGGTCTTGGAGAAATCCAGCTTGAGCCTCACTTCCCCCAGTCCCCTGAGCCCCCGAGAATCTCAGCTGGCGGTGTCTGAGGGGCCAAAAAAAATTGCAAGGCGATGACCCCAGAGTTCCCGGGATGTGGTCAGCGCCGGCCAAGCCAGGCCGCTGTGCCTGCCCCTCCCCTGAGGGTTTTCCCATCGGCGGAGTGGAGCTAGGACAGCCAGTCTGGAGCTCATGCCTGGAGAGGAAATGGGGCCATTTATTCTAGAGGGGAGAGAGGGGCTGGTTTAGGCATAGTCAGCTCTCCTGGCGGCAGCTTCTGTGGGAGAAGGCTACTCAGCTCCCCATGGGGAGCTTTGGCAAGGCCATGGGGGAAGGTCTAGGCCCTGGCCAGGAAGGTGGAGCCAGGACTGGGTTCAGGCCTTCTCTGGAAACCGGCGTGTCCATCAGGAAGGGGGCAGACAGCAGGGCATTGGACATGGGGGGCAGAGACCCCAAACCACTGC
Source organism: Lasiurus borealis (assembly GCA_004026805.1). Taxonomy (NCBI): domain Eukaryota; kingdom Metazoa; phylum Chordata; class Mammalia; order Chiroptera; family Vespertilionidae; genus Lasiurus; species Lasiurus borealis. Next base: position 56,962 of record PVJN01005736.1, on the reverse strand, counting down.
TGGGGGCAGACTAAAGAACGCAGGGTCAGGACATGTAGGCAGGAGCAGAGGGCTGGTGTTGGGTGGTCAGGTTGCAGGGGCTTTGGAACTGAATCAAGAGATGTGTGTCTTGCTCAGCTCCGCGAACACTGGCTAAGGCAGTCAAGATTTGCTTGCTGTGTCATCTGTGTAAACACCAGGGCGCTTTTAGCCGTGAGCCAAACAACACTGCAGTTAGTTGTAGGTCTACTGGGAGGGCAGTCAGGGGTGGGGAGGAAGGCGAAATGGCAAGGGATCCCCACTTTTTATGACTAAGGCGCCATTCCCCACAGAAACCCGCCTGAAAGTAACTTAAGCTGCCGGGGAGGAGAGACGTGCGGACGGTAAACAGTGACCGGCACAGCGTGCCCTTCTGTATGGACGCCAGGGTCAGAGCAACAGGTCACGTTGCCACTTTGATCATGGGATTTGGATCAGAAGGAACTTGGGCTTCGGACTTGGCTCGGGGCTTGGCTCTTGTCTCTGCCACCTGTTGGCCGTGTGACCTTGAGTGCTAGTGAGTGACCTGACCCCCGAGCCTTCGTGTCTGCATCTGTAGAGCGGGAGGGTACACACTGGAGTCTGCACGAGGAGGCAGTCACGTCTGGTGAGCGAGTGGGGAGCCCTCCCTCCCCCACACACACACCGACCGCCCCAGGCCGGCCCCGCCTTTCCGGAGGAGCCAAGCACAGTGAGCTCACCAAGTGGCAAAGTGTCCGAGCCGGAGAAGGGAGTCGTCGGAGCACACTGTGGCCAGCCTGTCCTCGGCCCTCCCTCCCATTGGATCTGCTCCAGAGCAGCGCTGTCACTGAAAGCGGACAGGATCGCTGGCCAAACGCTCTGCTCCACACTTGGCTGCAGGGTCACGGTTCATGAGCCTCGGAGGAGAGCAAGGTGTCTTCCCCACCGGGGGGATGGGCAGGAGGGAACAGCTTTACCAGAGCAGGGAGAGGGGCAGTGCCTGGCGCCGGGGGGAGTGGTTGGGGTGAATACACACAAGACACCCTACCCCAGGTGCTCCCCAAAAGCGCAAGGGGAAAGGTGCTCTGTTGGGATGAAGTTCACCTGAGAGATGATGCTTACAAACTCTCATTTGGATGAAGAGTTTTGACCTGGCTTCGTTCGCCCCCGACCAGTCAGGGAATTTGGGTTTAATGCCAGGTCAATGGGGGTCAAATGAGGGGCCCAGGCATGAGTCTAACGGAGTGAGTACCTGGTAAACGTCAGATAAGATTCTCCTCAGAAGCCAACTGGAGGACCCACTGGGTGCTCCTGGAGGACTGCTCAGGGCACCCCCTCGTGGGTTTGGGGATTGAACAGCATTGTCACAGCAAACATCAGAAAATAGCCTGACAGATGTCTTTTTAAAAAAATATATTTTATTGATTTTTCACAGAGAGTAAGGGAGAAGGATAGAGAGTTAGAAACATCAATGAGAGAGAGACATCGATCAGCCGCCTCCTGCACGCCCCCCCTTTCAGTCCGCAGACCAAAGCTCTATCTACTGAGCCAAACCAGTTTCAGCCTGACCGATGTCTTTACACACTATGTGTCAGTACTAAGAGGAAAGTAAATTATTTTTTCTCAGTATTTTACAGTTTATAAAGTATTTTAATATGCACTTTCTTCACATTAATCTTCACAACAACCTAACAATGTGGGAGTCCCATTCATAGATGGGAAAATGGAGTGTCAAAGAGGTTAAGTAATGCCGAGACTGGTTTAGCTCAGTGGATAGAGCGTCGGCCTGCAGACTGAAAGGTCCCAGGTTCGATTCCGGTCGGGGGCATGTACCTTGGTTGCATGCAGGAGGCAGCTGATTGATGTCTCTCTCATCGATGTTTCTGACTTTCTATCCCTCTCCCTTCCTCTCTGTAAAAAATCAATAAAATATATTTTTTAAAAAAGAGGTTAAGTAATTTACCATCATCTCCCAACCAATGAGGGGGAAGCTGGACTCAAACCCCTTCTCTTTCTTTGATGGGAATCTGGGACCCAACAAATGCCAGGGTGAGGGGGGAATGCAGCAAATGCTAACGCGTGAAGTTCTGTTGGGAAAAGCCAGAGAAGACAGGACTTTGTGGCTGGACATCCGGAGCGGCCAGCTGGGCTTGGGGCTGACCTTAGCCAGAGGACGAAGGCTGGAGGCAGTGCAGGAGAGAGGCAGCCCTGGGGGTGGGCTCTTGGGGCCTCCCGCCTGTGCCCCTGGAGCTGCCCCTGCTGTCACGTTTTGGAGAATATTTGTGGGCCTTTGGGCAGGAAAAAGCAGCTCACTCCCCCACATCCTCAGAAGCAACAGAGACTTTGCTCCTCTGGCTTTCTGGGCCATGACGATCCCCTCTGGTGACTTTGGCGACTGCTGGCTGCCGGTCTCGGGGTCTGCAACCCCATCATTCCTGATTCTTCTTGGGGAGTTTTCTGTGACCTCCTAAAAGTATGCACAGCCACATGCGGAAATGTGCCAACATCTGTTAGCCAGGAATGGTGCTCATTTCAAATTGCAGGGGGTGGAGAGAGAGGGAGAGAGAGAGAGAGAGAGAGAGAGAGAGAGAGAGAGAGAGAGGAAAAGAAATGAGATTTTATGGGCCAGACTCTACTGGCACCTTGCACATTCGTGACCTCTTTTTAAAAAATATATATTTTATTGATTTTCTACAGAGAGGAAGGGAGAGGGATAGAGAGTTAGAAACATTGATGAGAGAAACATTGATCAGCTGCCTCCTGCACGCATCCTACTGGGGATGTGCCCACAACCAGGATACAGGCCCTTGATAGGAATTGAACCTGGAGCCTTTCAGTCTGCAGACCGATGCTCTATCCACTGAGCCAAACCGGTTCTGGCTCGTGACCTCTTTTAGCACTCAGTGCTGTGTAATGTGGAGGAGGATATTGTTCCCACGTTGGCAGCGGAGGAAAGAGACCGTCAGAGAAGTAATTTGGCCAACGTCACACGCCATAATAGGAGGCAGTCCAAGTCTGACTGCTGAGTTCTCAATATTCTGCAATGTATAGTGGACCTCGGATGAAACTGGGAGGACCCATCCTCAGCGTCTAATTGACCGTAAAATTATTGGCCCCGGTGTTTACTGATTCAAGTTAAGAAACCATGCGGTCTCCAAATTATTCGCATCAGAGGAGTTCTGAGGTCACTGCCATAGTCGGTATTCATGGAATCCCAACCATTGCAACCGGAGGGCGCCGGCTGGGATGCCGCCAGCGGACTGGCTAGAGCTGAGTGGTCCCACGGATGGACTGCCACCTTCGATAGCGCCTGCCAGAAGTGGGGCCCCCGTCTTCGCAGGGAAAGGGATGCGGAGGAGATTCTCACGAACCTGCCTGATTTCCTCCACTCTGTTTAATACAAGCCCGAGTCTGACACATCCTAACCGCTTTGCTGTCTCTGGCAGCTCCAATTCTGACAAGACAGCAAGAAATGCGTCTCCCCGTTGACAGGAACAGTGTGTGACAGGAACGGGTTCCGTGCCGGGTCTTGACAGTTCTGCCGAAGAAGGCGCCTCCTGCCTGCTCTGCTTAATGCCAGGCCAGGTGAGTCACGGCGCTTGCAGCCAGGCAAGTATTTTAAGATACGAGAAATCTCAGCCAGAGCAGCAGAGAAAGGGAAGGATCGGGTGATCGACGGCCTTCGCTTTGATGGCATCTTGCTGCCACGGTGCTGGGAGAACCGTTTTCAGGGAGAGTCTCGCTCCTGCCGCTGTCTGGCTGGCGCTTTTGACTTGGAGGCCAGTGACCACGCCGATGCAGGCGTGGCACACTCAGACGCCCACTCCACGGGCTCCCATTGGCTGTTTGGGTTGCGTTAAAAGGCCATTTGGATGGCAAATCTGCTCCCTCTGGGTCAGCTTAAGGAGCCAGCATGGGCCAGCCAGTCCCCCACCTCCCATGGCCTCACGTGGAAGTTTGGGAGCAGAGTCAGTGAGGCCTGAACCCCGCAGCCTCTGCTCCCGGTTCAGCCTCCGGCCCTGGAATAGATCACCCTCAGCAGGCTCTTCAGCAGGATTCAGGGAGTCGGTCTTCTGCCATTCTGAAAGGCAGGGGGAGGGCGGCGGGTATGCTGCCCAGGGAACGTGACTGGAGCCCATTGTTCGGCGTGCATTCCACAGCCTGGCATCGCCTGGGAGGGCCGGCAGACTCCGCTGAAGGCATCAACACTGCCAGCCCTGCGGATCTGCACTGAAGGGGGTGCTCATCAGCACCAAGATGCTAGCTTGGAGCAAGAAAGTACCGATATTTTCTTCTCCAGAGTGAACCACCCAGGGGAGGGGGGGTACAGGAGGGGCTGGGGGGCGCTAAGGGATGAACTCTGCTTCTCACTCAGACTTCCCACAGGCCCCTCCCTCTCTCCTGCTCCTCTTGCACAGGCCCTTACCTGGGGCTCAAAAGGAGGTGTGTATGTGTGGAGAGGAGGGTGAGAGTTTAAGGGGTCACCTTGCTATGTCTTTTCCTGATTCCCCCTAATTTAACCAAACCTTTAAATAAATGTAAAAAGCAAGCAAGCTCCATACCCGGGCCCTGAGGTCTCCCGGATCCCCGCCGGATTCTGACACAGGGGCTGGGGCAGGCTTATTTTTATAAAGGTCCCGGGAGAATTGATTACAGGGTCACCTGGACCAGACTTTGAAGAATACTGGGGCAGAAAAAAGCCAGCAAATGTATGGGATGCCTTTGGTATCCGTGGCAATTCACTTTGTTTCTTGAAGTAGTGTTATGAGCTGGATTGCGTCCCATTCCTCCCCACCTCCACCCCAAATTCCTATGAGATGTACCCAGAACTTCATGATATAACGGAACATATTCAGAACATAAGGGTCATGATGCCTGCTCTGCCTGCCTCACAAGAGAACAGATGTGAAAGGTCTCTGAAATTTTAATTTATTTTATTTATTTTTTATTTTTTTAAATATATTTTATTGATTTTCTACAGAGAGGAAGGGAGAGGGAGAGACATCGATCAGCCGCCTTCTGCACACCCCCCACTGGGGATGTACCCACAACCAAGGTACATGTCCCTGACTGGAATCGAACCTGGGACCCCTCAGTCCACAGGCCAACACTCTATCCACTGAGCCCAACCGGTTTCGGCGTCTCTGAAATGTTTAAAAGCCATGCTGAATGTATTGTTTTTATTATTACAAGTATTGGTCGGGCTGAGCCGTTCAGACTTATATTTGACTTTCTCCGTCTCTTTTTTCTGCACACTCACGCACCAGGTGTACCGCCTACTCCAGCTGAGGAAACAGCCATCAGGGTATTCCTGCCCAGTGCCCGCCTGCTTGGGCTCAGTCATCTGCTTGGTCCACAAACATCCACGAGAGGTGAATGAATGAATGACAAGCTAAGTCACCGGAGACCGGCTGGCAAACAATTGCTCCAATACAGCTCCTGAGCCTGCAGCCTCGGCAAGCAGAACCAGCAGGTCTTCTCCCCGGAGGACTGTGCTCTCCTGCTCCATCCTGAACCATCCAGAGAGCCCCAGCCCTCATTCTGCCTGGAGCAGGCCCAAGGAGGAGGTGGCTTGTTTGGGGGGGCAGCTAGCCAGTGGCCAGCAGAGCCCAGGCAGGATCCCGGCCTCCTGACTTCCAGGCCAGCGCTTCCTCCACGCCCCATGCCTCTCCACGCATCAAGGTGAGGTAGATCAGCGGTCCTCAACCTGTGGGTTGTGACCCCTTTGGGAGTCGAACGACCCTTTCACAGGGGTCGCCTAAGACCATCGGAAGATGCAGATATTTACATCACGATGCATCACAGTAGCAACATTTCATGGTTGGGGGTCATCATCACATGAGGAACTGTATGCAAGGGTCTCAGCCTTAGGAAGGTTGAGAATCACTGTGGTAGATGATGCAGCCTCCCTCCTTCTCCTCTGCCCCGTCCTCTCGGCTCCCCTCAGAGCAGAATCAATGCCAGGAAGTGAGTGGGACACAGAAAACGGGCCAGACCCGGACAGCGGTCATGAGTGGAAAGACAAAGACGGAAGCCGGATCCCTGCTGTGTGACTTGGGTCTGTCCACGGCGGCTTAAGGGAAAAGGGAATTCGTGGAAGCCGCCACGTCGAGGTCACCACGCGTGTGCAGGATGTTAGGCTCAGCAAGCGTTCTGGTGACTTCAAAGCCTCTTGTAAATGGGCTCCGGCAGCCCGTTGGCACCCACGTCTGTCCCCGGGACGTGCCCCTCCCTGGGCTGCAGATTGTCACTGATGTATCCAGAGCAGAAACGTCAGGACAGCACGTCACATCTTGGAAAGCAGCCCGGGCAAAGGCAGAGCATGAACAGATCTGGGTTATTAATTCCAACACCACAGCTTCCCGTGGGAGCGAGTCACAGGGGCCTCTCTTCACAAGAGTTAAAGTGAAGCTTATGCTTTAAAAAAAAGGGAGGAGTGGGGTTATGTCTTCACTCTTAACTACAAAGACTGCCTCCAAAATCACCAGTACCTCGAGATATGAGTTTAATTCGTTCCGTAACCTTGAGGCGTGGGAAACTATGAGACGCTCGAGTCACAATAAACTGGTGGATCCTGTGCAGCCGGCCGATCCGCGAGATGACTCCTATCTCAACTGTTGCTCGTATTTCAAAGCAAAAATCGCTTGCTCGACGGCTCTTATCTCAAAAATCTCATATGTTAGGGCACTCGTGTCTCGAGGAACCACTGTATTCCCAATCACATACAAATCCAGACCATGCTAGGTGCTTCATTTCAGCCAGAGGAGTAGGAGAGGGTTTGCACCCATTTACTCCCCCACCCATGAGCCTCCGGGGGAAGCTGGTATCTGCAAAGCCTCCTGTCAGCTGGCGCCGCTCTGGACTGACTGGCAGTGGCCCGCCGCTGCCCGCCCTCTGTCCGCACAGTGCCTGGGGCAGGCGCCCCTGATCACAGGCCCACAACCGAGAGAGGAGTGGAAGTTTTGCTCCCCGGCAGTGTTTGGCTTCTGATCTGTGTGTCCCCTCTACCCCCCAACCTCAAAGCAGCCTCTGGTGCTAAGGGAAAGGGGCCTACAGACCGGGCTCAGACTCCTGCCCAACCCCTTGCCAGTTTGGGCAAGTCTCTCTGAGGCTCCGCTCTCTCCCCCGCTAACTGGAGGCTATGCCGACCCCACAGAAAGGTTTGGTTGCGTAACAAGTACAGTGAATGATGCTCAGTCAATAATGGCCATTGACTATTGTCCAAACTAAATTCCACCCAAGAAGTGGAGTCGTGATTCTTTTGAAGCCACGAATTCATTATGTGTGTGTGTGTGTTTTTTAAGGTCTATTTTTAAGCTGGAAGATGGAGAGAAAGCTTTCCCATCCCTTCCAGGAATGAGGACTGAGGCGGGGAGTCGAGGCCATGGCACGGTGCAACCCTCCAGCAGCGCCAGCATCCGAGATACGGGGAGTGAGAGATAAAATGCTCCACAGTGTCTGCAGCCCGGGAGATAAAGGGTATGAGTGTGGGCGGATGGAGGCCCCGCGGAGACCCCCTGGCCCAGACCCCCAGGCCACATCTCCGGTCCCCTTCACAGGCTGCGTTTCCCCGCCCCGTTCCCATCTCTCCCTTCCCCTGAGTTTGCTTTCTGGCTCCTGCAGGTATTTGCCCTCCGGAGAGCCACCGAGCGCCCAGAGCATCCTCGGTTATCTGCCGCGGGGCCTGGCCGCCTCCTCACCAGACTCTGACCTCACCTCGGCGTCAGTCTTATCAGGTGTGGACAGAAGCATCTCCCTGCCCTGTGAGCTCCGGGCCCAGGATTCTTCCCATTCCCGGGCGGAGGAGGGCCAGGCACCTCTGGGACGGAGCATGGCGGTCACCTGCCAAATCTGGAGTGACCACAGGCCCAGGGGGCTGCGAGCGCAGCCAGGGGGCCTGGAACCGGGGAGGAAGCTGGAGGTTTACGTCAGCGTGGACGAGGAACAGAGCAGAGGCTGCGCGGGGCCAGATGGGAGACAGGGAGGGCAGCTGCCAGAGAGACACAGCAGCTCTCCAGCGTGGGTCCCCCGGGGGCACAGCCAAAGACAGCGGGTCACAGTGGGCCTGGAGAGCTGGCTGCGCACGGTCTCTGAAAAGTGGGTCTTGCAGAGACTAGAACAGGCCGTGAGGGAGCTGGCTGGGGACCAGGGAGTGGGCCTGGGCTTTGCTCCTGGCTACCTGGCACCTGTGCCAGCTGCTCTGTCAGCCCTTCCTGAGCGGCGGGCAAGGACACTGCGTTTCACCTGCTGCTGGCTTTGTTTAGGGGTGTCAGGTAGAGGACGCCCCGGGGTGAATGGCGAGAGGTGGGGTGGAGGTACGTATTCACTTAGAATTTATCCCACACAGGCCCCCTTTTTGCTGCTCCAACATTGGTTGGACGGCAGCAACTCTTGCCTTCATTGGCCTTGTAATCATTTCTGCCCGTAAATGATAACGCACTAGAACTGAACAAGAATCACTGATGTGCAGTTGCTAGAAGTGTCACCCATCAGTGGTTTCACACTCCAGGGCTGGGAAGGGAGGCAGGGGTCAGACCGCCCCCCTCCCATTTCCCCACCCTCTCACCCCCGTGGAGTCTCTGGTGCTCCGGGCCCATCCTGAGGTGGTGAGGGCCAGGCGAGCTGGGCAACCTGAGAGGGCTCATGCCAGCACTGGCTGCTTCACTCTGGTCGGCGAAAGAGACACGTCAGGGAGACACGTCAGGGAATATGCAGCTGGACAAGTGTGGCCCAGAGATAAGGGGGAGCCCCCGGAAGCATTTCCTTTCCTACAGGTCACATTCCTGTGTGAGCCCCACACTCAGACCCTGTGAGCCACGGCTAGGACTCACCCTGCAGAAAGCCTCCCGTGTGTGCACAGATGAAGCAGTGCAAGGCTGTTCCCTAAAGCATTGCTGGGGTAACAGAAGCCTGGTGACAGTCTAAATGGCATCAATAAAGGCCCGGGTAGGCAATTTAGGGTCTGTGCATACCATGGTTCACTACAAGGACGTTCCCTGGGCACTGGTAGGGGGTGATCTCCAAAATATCCCGTTGCATCAAACAAATATAACTGGGTTCCAAACTGTGTGTTATCGTGTGTTTAAAACAGGGGTGTGGGAAGGGAGGACTGTCTTCGGAAGGATTCACAAACTGGTAATATTGTATCCCCCTGGGAGGGACTGTACCCGGTGGGTGTGGGAGCGGCTAGGGTATCAGTTGACTTGTGCTATACACCAACTCAGCCCAAACTTAGGATAGCCTGGAAAACCCACCATGTATCAAACTCACAATTCTGTGGGTTGGAGATTGGCAGGGTCTTCTTCTCATGGAAATATCGGAATCCCCAGAAGCAAGAAAGCAAGCCCATGCACACACACACACACACACTTTTAAGCCTTTACTTGCATGGTGTTTGCTAAAGTCCCTTTGTTAGAAGATAGGAGAGGGGTTCATCTCCCCCAGTTGCTCATGGGGGTGGGGTTTTTAGGGTATCGCTGGAATGAGACTTTCCAGAGGCCCCCACGGGAGGGTGAGATGTGGTAGAAAGCTTTATGTCCCTGGAATTACACCCCTGGGTTTCCAAAGTCCCACTTCCCCCTTAGCGCAGGCCTTGAAGAAGTGTAGCTGGGGCTTCAGGAGAGCTAAAATCAGAGCCAGTGTCCAGAGTTTTCTTTCCAGTCCAGCACCAGGCTAGCTTAGCTTGCGTTTCCCACCGCTGCCCGTTAGTCCATAGCTGTGGGTGGGCATGGCCATGGGCCAGGGGGGCCAAGGTACAAGAGAGCCAAGAGCCACAAGAATCATGAGCCAAGCAGGCCAAGAGCAACAGCAGAGAGAATTCCTTTGTTTATGGGATTATGTGTTTCCAAATGTTCAGGGGGCCACGCCCATTCTGACCCACCATCTCTGTCCCTGGGTTTGATTGACAAGCATCTTCTCCAGTCATCCCATCTTCACTGGGCATGTGTCTATCTCCTATTTATTGGGTCCCTTCCCCCAGTGTCTTGCAGGGAATAGGTCAATGTCTCCTGGGGAGCGTGAAATTGCAGCTTCCTGGTGAAGCTGCCCAAATGACTTGTCTATAGTATCTGGCCATCTCTTTGTTCCTTTCCAATTATTAATAACTAGCTCATTACAACGGTATCACCTTTGGCCAAAGCAATTCACACGACCCAGCCCCAATTCAAGGTAGAGAAATGGACTCCATTTTTTTTAATGGGAGAAACAACAAAGCATAGTGGTCATTGGTTTTAATCTACCATATGGCAGGACAGAGGCAGGGAGAAAGAGATGTTTTCTTTGTACTTTTTAAATTTGAGCCATGTCAATATTACCTATACAGAAAGAGCTCAAATTTTAAAAATTAAAATACATGCTCTGAGATGAGCTTCAAAATAATTCAGTGTTGAAGGAGATGAGTAGATGGAGAGGAGAAAAGGGGACTATAGGTGAAATGAGATTAGTGAGTTGATGACTGCTGGGGCTGAGTGATGAATGCATGAAACTCAATAATACTCCTCTACTTCATAAATGGTAAAATTTCTTGCAACGGTAAAAAAAAAATTACAAGGACTAAATATTCAAAATTCAAACTGATTGAGGCTTCCTTGCATGGTAAGTGATTGCCTTTATCATTCCCATTGAAGAGGGGAGCGCTGTTTTGGCCCTGACAGCAGCCTTATTGAGGTGCTGTTACCAGAGGGTCAGTTGAGTGGGGCCCCGGGGCAGCCCCAAGCAGAGATGCTGGGCCTGAGGAATTTTTTGAGGGCAGAGAAGAAAGGAAATTTAGGCAGCTGCCTCCACAGAGAAAAATCCAAGGGGTGGATGATGGTGGCTGGGGAGATGTAAATTACTTCACTGTTTCCCAAACACAACAGAGCTTCTGAGGGTGGGGAATAAGAGGGAGTCTCTCCAAGGATTCCAGACAAAAAATACAGTGCGCATGGTAACATCCGAAGGAAAACAACTCAGAATGAAATCCACGCAGATGGCCACATGTATGCACAGATTGTGTGTCTATGGGAGCCTTGAGTCACCCACGTGTCCTGGGCCTGGCTCTGAGGGGTCCCACCTTGGAGCAGCTCTGAGAATGCTAAGCACCCGAGCCAGCCCTTCTGTGGCAGATGGAAATCCTCACCGATTTTACCCTGGCTAGCCCTAAGAATTCCTCCTGTTCCAGATGTCTACAAGCTTTACCACAGGCTGCAGCCTCCAAGAACACCCTCACTCCCTTCTGTGTCTGTGCACCTGTAGATGCTCTTCCTGTGTATGGTAATGAATTTTTTTAAAGGAAAAGCACCTGTATAGCCAGCCTGCAGATCAAGGAACAGACCACTGCAGGCATTTTTTAACATATAATAAAATGAACCATTGTTTTTTAGTAATACATTCTTAAATATCTACAGATGTGATAACCTTGGGTTTACTTCAAAATAATCTGAAGTTGAGGGGAGGTGCAGATTTTTTTTTTTCAATTACACTTTACATTCAATATTTTTTAAAAAAAAAATATTTCTTTATTGATTTCAGAGAGGAAGGGAGAAGGAGAGAGAGATAGAAACATCAATGATGAGAGAGAATCATTGACCGGCTGCCTCCTGCATGCCCCCCACTGGGGATCGAGCCCGTAACCCATGCATGTGCCTTTGGCTGGAATCAAACCTGGGACCCTTCCGTCCACAGGCTGACACTCTATCCACTGAGCCAAACCGGCTAGGGCTTTACATTCAATATTATGGTGGTTAGACAATCATATACTTTACAAAGTGTTTCCCCTAATATTTTCAGTACCGAGCTGGTATCATATATAGTAATTACAATACTGTGGACATTATTTCCTATGCTGTAGTTCTTAATCCCTTCACCTTTTTCACCCAGTCCTCCTCCTCTCTGGCTACTATCAAATCAGTCTGTTCTCTGTATCTATGAGTCTGTTTCTTTCTTTTTTTGTCCCACCCACACTCCCCTGCCTTCCCTCTGAGATTCCCCACTCTGTTCCATGCTTCCATGTTTCTGGGTCCATTCTATGAGTCTCTTTCTGTTTTGTTTGTTTATATTATTTTTTAGATTCCACATTATAAGTGAAATCATATGGTATTTGTCTTTCCCTGAATGATTTAGCATAATTCCCTCTAGGTTCATCCATGCTGTTTCAAATGGTAAGATTTCATTCTTTTTTATGACCAAGTAATATTCCATTGTATATTTATGTACCACAGGTTTTATTGATGGGCACTCGGGTTGCTTCTATATCTTCGCTACTGTAAATAATAATAACGTGGCAATGAACATAAGGGTGCATATATTCTTTCCAATTAGTGTTTTGAGTTTCTTCAGAAATACACCCAGAAGTGGAATCTTGGATCAAAAGGCAGTTCCATCTTAATTTTTTTAGAAAGTTCCATACTGCTTTTCATAGTGGCTGCACCAATACGCATTCCCACCATCAGTGCATGAGGGTTGATGGAAGGTACCGATTAAACAAGTTTGGCCACAAAGCTGAGGGTTGCTGAAGAGAGGGGTGAAACTGTCTCCTTGGTATATAATTTTATAATTGAGAATATGAGAATGGAAAAAGGACCTGAATAGACACTTCTCCAAAGAGAACATACAGATGGTAAGTAGACATGAAAAAATGCTCAATGTCACTAGTCATCAGAGAGGTGCAAACTAAAAATGTAATGACATAATCACCTCAAACTTGTCAGAATGGCTATCACCAATAAATTAACAAGCAACAAGTGTTGGCGAGGATGTGGAGAAAAGGAAACCCCTGTGCACTGTTGATATGAATGCAGATCGGTGCAGCCACCGTGGAAACAGTATGGAGTTATCTCAAAAAATTAAAAAATGAAATTTCCTTATGACCCACTGACTCCTCTTCTGGGAATTTATCCAAAGAAACCTAAAACACTAATTCAGAAGAATATATGCACCCCTATGTTCATTGCAGTGTTATTTATAATAGCCATGATTTGGAAGCAGCCCAAGTGTCCATCAGTTGATGAATGGATAAAAAGCTGTGGTACATTTCCACAATGGGATACCACTTGGCTGTAAAAAGGAAGAAAATTTTACCCTTTGTGACAGCATGAATGAACCTGTGGAACATTATGCTAAGTGAAAGAGAAGAACCACATGATTCCACTCATATGTGAAATTTAATGAACACACTGAATTTCCAGGCTAAATAGAGAGAGACTCATAGTTGGAGAATAGGTAGACAGCACTGGGGGGCCAGGTGGGATGCTGAGGAGATGGAGGGATTGAGCTAAAAAGAAAAAAGAGAGCTGAAACCGGTTTGGCTCAGTGGATAGATAGAGTGTCGGCCTGTGGACTGAGGGGTCCTGGGTTCGATTCCGATCAAGGGCAAAGACCATGGTTTCGGGCACATCCCCAGTAAGGGGTGTGCAGGAGGCAGCTGATCAATGCTTCTAACTCTCTATCTCTCTCCCTTCCTCTCTGTAAAAAGTCAATAAAATATATTTTTTTTTTAAAAAGAGAAGAAAAAAGAGAGGAAGAGAACTCAAGAACATAGACAACAATGTGGTGATTTGGGGGTTGGAAGGGAATGGATGGAGGTGGTAGAGCACATAGAAGGGATAAAAGTTTAGTTTAAATTTAGTTTAAAAAGAAAAAATATAGATGAGAAAGTAATTTTGGTTCATTTATACAATGGAATACTAGTTGACCATAAAAAGGAAGGAAATCGTACCCTTTGTGACAGCATGGATGGACCTGGAGAGCATTATGCTAAGTGAGATAAGACAGTCAGAGGAAGACAAGTACCATATGGTTTCACGCATATGTGGAATATAATGAACAAAATGAACTAACAAGCAACACAGAGACAGACACGTACATAGAGAGCAGGCTGACAACTGTCTAAGGAGCGGGCTAGGTAAGGGGGACAGAGGGATTGAATGAAAAGAAACAAAAGAAAAAACGCATTGACACAGAGAACAGTATGGTGATTACCTGAAGGAAAGGGGGTGGAGGGAAGTAGAAGAGGGTAAAGGAGAGATAAATGGTGATGTAAAGAGACTTGACGTGATCTCTCTATACCAGTGGTTCTCAACCTTCCTAAGGCTGCGACCCTTGCCTACAGTTCCTCATGTGGTGGTGACACCCAACCATGAAATTTTGCTGCTGTGATGCATCGTGATGTAAATATCTGCATTTTCCGATGGTCTTAGGCGACCCCTGTGAAAGGGTCATTCGACCCCCAAAGGGGTTGTGACCCACAGGTTGAGAACCTCTGCTCTATACAGATGATGCATTATAGAATTGTACACCTAAAACTTATTTCATTTTACTAACCAATGCCACCCCAACAAATTCAATAAACATGTTTTTTTTTAAAAAAAGAAAGCATCTGAGGGGTTAATAGATTAAATATCCAAATAATTTATGTATTTTTGTCATTGTTATAAACTTCACCCAAGGATATTTTCTCCATTTATTTATTTATTTACGTATTTATTTGAGAGAAAGAGATAGAGAGAGGACGGGAGGGGGAAAGACAGAGAGAGAGGAACATCGATGTGCGAGAGACACATCGATTGGTTGCCTCCCACATGGGCTGGGGATTGAGACTTTAGCCAAGGTATGTGCCCTTGACAGGAATCAAACCCGGGACCTGGTTAGTCCACAGGCCAATACTCTAATCACTGAGCCAAACTGGCCAAGGCACTATTTTGTGTTTCTTCAGATGAGTTTTTCAGGTGCCTGTTCCCTCTGAGCAACTGGGAGCTCCCTCCAGCAGCTGGGTCCTGTACACACGTCTCCTGTCACAGATGAGGAAACCGAGGTGCGGAAAGGAAAGCCACCTCTCCCAGTGCTTGTGCCTCTGCCCTTTCTGTCCGCGGTTAAGGACCGAAACCCGAGAGGGAACTCGGGCTCTGGGGCCCAGACCGGCCTCTTCTATTTCACCACCCACCCCGTATCTGTGAATTCGGCACGCACCCACAATCCTGTTTTCACGGGGAAAGAGAGAACTTCAAAGAGTTGACTAGAACTTTCCCATGACCTTGGGTCATGGTGACTCCATCGCTCTCTCCAGACAGCGTTTTCCACGTTGGGTTATCTCCCTTTAGGCCAAGAAAACACAAAATTCAGAAAGCTTCATTTTAAAAACAAACAGGAAAGTGATTCTTCTCATTAGAAAGGGCTTTGGTGCACATTTTTTCAGAAGAGGTGAACTCTCTCGAGTGTCTTTGAAATCGGAGCCGGTTTTCAGAGATGCCATCTGCATCCCACTTGTTGGGGACCAAGCCACTGAACAAAGTCAGGCACAGCAGCTCGAGCCACGGCCCCACGGTCCTGTCACGTCACGTGTCACAAGAGTGCTTTCAACATCATTTCCCAGCCAGAAAATAAACACATCGATTCAAGATAACACACCGAGGGTGGAAGCAAATGGGGAGAAAATATCTCAAGCATTTGTAATGTTAAATACATAGGTTGATTTAAAAAAAAAAAAACACTTTTTTTTTTTTTTTTAGTTAAAATGTTAGAATAAGTGTGCTGTTGGCACTCAAACCAGCAGAACTCCAGTGGTCTTTTGTGTTCCGAGCTTTTCCATGCAAAGACTTTTGCAACTCTGGTCTAGTGCCTCTTTCAAGAATCTTGTGATTCTCCCATCCTCCCCCCTCCCCTGCACTAACCGGGGGTGGCCGGATTTCTGTGCTGTTAAGAGGATTACTGAGACATTCCCTTTTATATAACCCAGAAGACTCTGGGAATAACAGGAAAGAGCAAACAAGCCATGTCAAGGAGAGAGGTTACCGGCAAGGGCTGCACTTCAGAAAAGCTCTCCAAGCTGTTGGGGTCAAAGAATGTCCTTTAGGGACACTGATAAAGCCCGGCTCCACAGCCGTGCTCCGGGAGCCATTCACAGAGGCAGGCAGAGGGGTGAGCTGACATCCATCCATCAAGGGTTAAGCTTTCAACCCAAGAACTCCGGGTGAGTCAGGGCCAGAGCCCCGGGAAGAAAGGAGACACCTTATCTCTAATCAGCCCTGCCTCAAAATAGCTCTCTCTTCCCAGGGGCGGGCGGCAGCGTGCACGGTGGCAGGCGGCACAGAGGTGCCCAGCCCACTCAGAGCCGGTGAATATGCTCTATTCACCGCCTGCACAAAGTCAGGTCTCTCTGGGCGCGGCCAGGAGTCATTTCGCAACCCCCAAGGGGTTTGTGTAGAATCAGGGTGTTCTTGTCAGGAAGGGGCCTTCCCATGCAACCCGGATCGACCCGTCATTTTACAGATGGGTAAACTGAGACCCAGGGAGATGGCATGATTGGCGCAGGAGCATGCAGGGAGCCCGTGGCTGCGCTGAGACCCCAGCCCTGGGCTACAGCGAGCATTCTCTGCCCCCCTGGCAAGGATGCCACGCTTGTGTGAAAAAATGAAACACTAGCCGAAACCGGTTTGGCTCAGTGGATAGAGTGTCGGCCTGTGGACTGAAGGGTCCCAGGTTCGATTCCGGTCAAGGGCATGTATCCTGGTTGTGGGCACGTCCCCAGTCCAGGGTGTGCAGGAGGCAGCTGATCAATGTCTCTCATCGATGTTTCTAACTCTCTATCCCTCTCCCTTCCTCTCTGTAAAAAATCAATAAAATATGTAAAAAGAGCCGAGACCGGTTTGGCTCAGTGGATAGAGCGTCGGCCTGTGGACTGAAAGGTCCCAGGTTCGATTCCAGTCGGGGGCATTACCTTGCTTGCGGGCACATCTCCAGTGTGGGGTGTGCAGGAGGCGGCTGATCGATGTCTCTCTTTCATTGATGTTTCTGACTTTCTATCCCTATCCCTTCCTCTCTGTGAAAAATCAATAAAATATATTTTTTTAAAAATGTAAAAAGAAAAAGAAAAAATGAAACACTCATGCTCCTGGTCAGTGCTCCTTCCGTTGTCAAGGAAATCACTTCCAAGGCTCCATCCCAGAGAGACCCAGACAGCTGTACTTTTGAGGTTCGATCCATAGGCCGCCAGGGTGGGTGCTTTCCCGGCCGCGGGGAGAGACTGTTACAAACAGGTCATTGAAGCGCTTGGGGAGCTGCTCAGAATGGGGTCAGACAAGAATGCCCACCCGTCCCATTCGCTGCTCTGCCCTGCCAAGGGCGGTGGGTGACTCACAGCTCTGGACTTGCCCTCCCCGTGGCCATCGGAGCGATGGCACAGCTCAAGCATTCCTGCTGCCAGGCTTCCTACACGGCCATTTGCATACTGTGCCCCCTTTGTGCGTCCTCTGCACAGTGTGGGCTCTGTCCAGAGCTGTGTGAGGCACACAAAGTCTGCAAAGGGGCCAGGGGTGGGGGGTGGGGGGGTGGGTAGGCCCGGGGCTGGCGAAGGCTGCTGGAAACCGGGCAAAGCCATAGGGGCGTAGAGTGTGGACAAAGGGTTAGAATGTGCTGTTAGGAAATGCCCGGCTCCAAGGAGCTTAAAACAGCTTTGTTTCAGGTTATTACTCCGCAGGACTTTGTGTCAGAGAGCGAAGAAAAATAAAGCGCTAAGAGGCAGGAAATTGAATTTCAACTGCTTTTCCATTTCTCGGTGATTGTCATCTGCTAAATGTTCCCATTTATTTCTTGCATGAGTCACTTGGACTTATCACAGTTCTCAGGTGGAAATTGGTCCCTCGTTGTTCCTCATGTGTGGGTTTTTTTTTCTCTCCTAGCTAGACTCCAAGCTGCTCCCCATCAAGGCCTAGGGCTCTGCAATTCCCACAGGACCGCCTGCCATAGTGATAGGCGCACACGGCAGGCGCTTAATAAATATTTAACAACTGTCTCCGACGGATCAGCATCACAATTCTAGACTCACTTTGTGCTAAAGCCCCCATCAGCGCATGAAAGCCCTCATTTCACTCCCGAGAAGGCAAAAGAGCAAAGAAAAAGTGACTCCCGAGGTTCATCCACCATGAGTGACAGAGCCAGGCCTCGATCTGTTAAAACAAAATCCCACCTCTCTCTCCGTCTTCCTCTCTCTACCTGTCTGTCTGTCCATCCCGCCATCCAGAGGGAGACAGAAAACATTACGCTAACCACCTATAGGCTGAAGTTAGTGGAATGTGAAGTAGTATTAGCCTGTTGCTGGAGAGGATCTTACTTACAATTTTCATGGCAATTTTTTTAAGACATTTTAACTGGTATAACCTGAGCTTATTACAGGAGTTACATAAACATTTTTCATACATGTATGTAATTATAAAAGTAGAACATTTTTCCAGCAGGAGTTTAGTTTGTAAAGAATTGTTTTATCGGAGTAAAAATGGGTGCCTTTGTAGCTGAAGAATTAAAAATAAGATGCAAATTAATACCTAGCAAATGAGATAAATCTCTCTTATTGTTCTGACTAACATCAACTCAGAGTGGAGTTTGAACTGCTCAGTTACATGCATATTCATGCCCAAAGACGGACCTATAAAAAGAACTCCAACAAGCATCCACTGGGTGCCTCACATGGTTCTGACTGGCCCTCTAATTCTGCTATTAACTAGCTATGGGACCTTGGGCACCTGCTAAAGAACCCCACACGTTTGAATGCCAACCTTGTGCCAGGACCCTCAAAATACACTTTGCATAGGTAATTTCATTTCATCCTCATGACAATCTGAGGATATGCAAATGAGGACTCTGAGAGGAAGTCATTAATTTGCTCAAAATCAAGGAGCCAGTAAATGGCAAAGCTGGGATTTGACCCAGATACAGTATTAGTGATTCTAAAGCCCACACGTTACCAGAACTTCTTGAACCTAGGTCATGTCAGCACCGCCTCTGGTGTTTTTGTATGACACTGATACCTGAGCTCCCCTCAGACCAAGGAATTCAGAATATCAGGGGGTAGAACCTGGATTTTTAAAACTCTCCCAAGGTCATTATCATACAAACCAGGGTTAAGAAGCACTGTCTTCGCCAAAACCAGTTTGGCTCAGTGGATAGAGCATTGGCCTGCAGACTGAAAGGTCCCAGGTTCGATTCCGGTCAAGGGCATGTACCTTGGTTGCAGGCACATCTCCAGTGCAGGAGGCAGCTGATCGATGTCTCTCTCTCATCGATGTTTCTGACTTTCTATCCCTCTCCCTTCCTCTCTGTAAAAAAATCAATAAAATATATTAAAAAAAAAAAAAAGGCAGAAGAAGAAGCACCGTCCTAGGATAACTAAGCTTCAGTTTTTTCAACTGCAAGATGAGGAATGGATGGACATCTCTAAGATCCTTTCTGCTTCTATATCACTGGAACCCTGATGACACTACTGTAGGGCCAATTGCTACCTTTCACCTGGAGTAAGCGGTTGTCACCCACTACTACCAGATGCTCTCCCAACTTTCTACATACATGTAGGCTATCAGTGATGCTGGCGAAATGTTTAGGGGTAAGGCTCTAAAGCATACAATTGTTTCATATATTTATGAAATATATATATATATGTGTATATATATATATACATATACATATACATATACATATACATATACATATACATATACATATACATATACATATACTAGTATATTCAGAGCAAGGCCCTAAGGCTCTAGAACAGCAGTTCTCAACCTGTGGGTTGCGACCCCTTTGGGGGTCGAACAACCTTTTCAGAAGGGTCGCCTAAGACATCCTGCAAATCAGATATTTACATTACAGATCATTAACAGCAGCAAAATTACAGTTATGAAGTAGCAAGGAAAATAATTGTATGATTGAGGGTCACCACAACATGGGGAGCTGTAAGAAAGGGTCACGGCATTAGAAAGGTTGAGAACACTGCTCTAGAAGATTCCCCATGCCATCCTTCTCTCTTTCTGTCATCTTTTCAGGTCAATCATAGTTATTTGGTGAAATCCTATTGCTCCAAACTATTTTAGTGCTACCCTCTACATCAGCGGTCGCCAGCCTTTCGGACCTCATGGACCACCAGTGTTCCGCAGACCACCGGTGGGTGACGGCTGCTGTACAGCATCACATCAAAAAGTCTTCAGAAAATGTTATAACCTTTGATCCAGAATTCCTCTCATAGAAATTTATCCTAAGGAAGCAAACAGAAAGCAGAAAAAGAGAAGTTCATTGCAGTATTACTTATTACAGTGGAAAGCTGGAAACCACTCATATGTCCAACAGTAGGGAAATCGTTGAGTAAAATATGTTATAGCCTACTAAATGGAGAAATGGCTATTAAGAATTATGTTTACATACACTTTGGGGGTTTTTGTGTGTTTTATTTAATATATTTTATTGATTTTTTACAGAGAGGAAGGGAGAAGGATAGAGAGTTAGAAACATCAATGAGAGAGAGAGACATTGATCAGCCGCCTCCTGCACGCCCCCTACAGGAGATGTGCCCGCAACCAGGATACATGCCCTTGACCAGAATCGAACTTGGAACCTTTCAGTCGGCAGGCCAACGCTCTCTCCACTGAGCCAAACCGGTTTCGGCTGTTTACATACACTTTTAAATGCTGTGGGAAAATAGTAGCAGGTGTTATAATGCTGGAAAAATTGTAGGGTACAAAATTACATAGAGTTAGTCTATGACTTAAATTACATAGAGTTGAACAATCTTAACTATGTACTTATTTTAACACATAAAAAAAATACTATTATGCAAAAGTTAAAATATCTAAAATTGTTTTTACCATCAACCCAATTCTAAATGTTTGAAGAACAGAATAGAAAAGTGATTGTGAAATAGGCCCCATCCAGAGAAATTGTGTATCTGGCCTGGGCCTCCAAACCTGCATAGACAAGGAGTTATAAACAGCAGAGTAGAAACATGAAACCGCAGGTCAAGTGGTTCTTTTAGGTGTGGGAAGCAAAGATACATTTAAAGTTAGAGTCCCTATAAGGAAAGACAAACTAAGAAACCCCAAAGGCCAAAATCAACTCTAATCTAGGAAGGCATCAAGAAGGAAATGGGATTGACAGTGAGTTAATTGATGACAAGCAAGTTTGCCATTTTCAACGTGTTTTCCTATTTCCTGCCTCACACCCTACCCCGGGAGGTGGGTAGGAAGCTTGGTGTCAGTAATGGTCCCATTTCACAGGACAGGAAGGAGCCTGGAAGGCCGAGTGTCTGACTTGGTGTGACGAGTGTGCCCAAGGCCCAAGCTCCCCTTCTCTCCTGCTACTGCCCGGCCGAGACTGAAGGTGGCAGCTTTGGATGAGGTGGTACCTCTGCTGGCCAGGTGTGTTCAGCGTTACAGACTGTCCATGCAAGTGGCGGACCACACAACCCAGGAAGCAGCTCATGTATGTGTTTAGCAGCCTGAAACCTCAGCACCTATGGCAGCTTGTCTTAGGGACACATGCCCTTGTCCAGTGTCCACTGGGTGCTGGTCAGGGCTCTGTGCCTGCGGCCAAGGCCCTCCCTGCACTCCGGGTTCCAGAAGGCCTCCCCACCCTGGTGCAGCCTTGGGCATTGGAGAGGCAGCGAGAGCTTAAGCACCTGGGATCCCACACAGCTCGCTCACGGGCCTCGGCTTTGCCTCGTGCCTGTGCCCCCGTCTTTCTTACAAATTGAACCTGTTATTTTGCAAACAACGGTCTGCTCAGTGATCTGAGCAGCATCGGGAAGATTGCAGGTGGGCTCCAGGCTGTGGGGTGGGTAAGAGGCCACACATTCAGGAAGACAGGAGGTTCTAGAGTCGCTCTGGTGACTTGGGCTGAACCCCAGGTTCTGCCCTTGACTCTGAGGGTTCCTGAAGCTTCTTTAGGCCAAGCTTAATCACTAAGGGTGTGCTGGGCCACAGTTCAGTGACTATCTGAATTTTGACCATCTGAAAGCTGTCTTACCCTTAAAGAAGCTAATACATTTAGTGATGAGAATGCATTTAGGAAGACTATGGCGATTCTCCTGTTAACTCTGTCTCCCTTGCTTCTTTGAAATTCAATACAGGCCCCCTTTTTGCAGTTGTTAACTTTCAGAAACCCAAGCAAGCTCTTGCAGCTTTTGTTTGAAATATAAGTTTATTAAATGTTGAGGTTCTGTTTTTCTAGATATGAAAATCTCTTTGGAATTTGCACAAATGCCTTTCACCTCAACACCTTTATTGTTCAAATAGAAGCACAAAAGTGTAAATTTCCCTTTCCTTCCATAGGCTGCACCTCAGATGTCCGGCCTACACAGCAAGTTGTTCACCGTTACCCATACTCCTATTAAAAAGCTAGTAAATGGTGCTCTTCAATAATGTTTCATTTTGCATTTAAGGGGAAAGACCGTTAGATGTTGCCCAAACAATCAGCAATGGTAATAATATACAAGGTACTAACGTTTCCTTCTCAGGACGTAACATGCTCTTCTGGACTGGGTTACTCTGGTGCTCAGTAGAGATGTTTTCCCAAACATGTATCCCATGTCATTTGAAGAAACGGTCAAGTGAAGAACAACTTTTTTCTTTCTTTATTTTTTTATCTTATTGATTTCAGAGAGGAAGGGAGAGGAAGAAAGAGAGATAGAAACATCAATGATGAAAGGGAATCATCGACTTCCTGCTTCCTGCACGCCCCCTACTGGGGACGAAGCCAGCAACCTGGGCCTGTGCCCTTGACAAGACCCTTGAGTCCTCAGGCTGATGCTCTATACACTGAGCCAAACTGGCTGGGGCAGCGAAGAACAACTTTACATTCTCTGTAAAACTGCCATAGACATTCATTACACTGATTAATATTAAAAACAAAACAAAACAACCACAAAAAAAAAAAAAACCTTGCAGACAACTTCCACTTGGACTTCAGTGCTAGGATAAAGTCTGGCTGTGCTTTTTTTATTTTTTATTTTGCCTCCACTGCCAGGAGCTTCTGAGCTCTATTTTCTGCTCAGTGTCTAGGATCCCTCCTAGCCTAAGTTTAGAAGAGTTTGCATTCTCTACCTCTTGTTTCCCCCAACCACCAGCAGTTTTCTTTCTCCGATTTCCATATCCCATCTTCGCTTAAAGTACCTCTATCGCCTTTAATGACCCCCTCCCCCTCAAAACTTCACAGAAGTGAGTGCATATAAAAAGTCTATATTCCCTGAAAATGTCTTAAACAGCATGTGCAATCGTTTTTAGCTTTGGGTGACTTTTACTTGTAAGACCCCAAAAGCCTACCCCAGAACGGTGCGCAAGCACGGCGAGCTAGGCTCCGTCTGTCTATCTCCCCTCAAGAAAGCGCATCTAGTCTAATGTCTGACTGTGGTGAGTGAGTCAGTCGGGAGCTGCAGGACGTTTTCATTAGTAACGACTGACTCGCAGCACGCCCTGCGGCTGTGGGTGCCCCACCCAGCACCCGGACCCCGGGTCCAGAGCAGCTGCTCTGGGGTATGCCGGGACATCACAGCCAGTGAGTGAATCAGGCTGTCTGTTCCCTCAGGAGCAGCACACGTTTCCTTCAAGGGTGCGGAGTGTCCCCCACTCATTGTTCAACAAAGCCTGACATCCGCACTTCCTTCCATCCTGCAGGAAGACTTCCTCATTTCCCCAGAATGCATTTGTGCAGTCAAACGTGTCTGCCAATGGTGAGGAAAAGAGCGTTTGCAGTCGCTCAAGAAGCAACTGGGGAAAACTCTGAGGACCAGGAGAGGAAAGGCTGAGGGAGGAGAGGAAGACAGTGAACATTTCTGGAACCTCAGCCTTGTGTCGGGCACTGGGCCAAGGGCTTGCCTCATTGATTGTAAGCCTTCGCAGCAGGCATCTGAGGTAGACACTGGTACACCCATCTTCCAGAGGAGAAGACAAGCTTCGAAGAGCTAAAGAAAGAACTTGCTCACATCACATCACTATGAAATGGTGGATCCTGGATTCCAACCCAGTTTGATAGATGGGGTGACTCATTCCAAGTTCACCCGAAGTACTGCTCACAGAGAACAAAGCTGTTAGTAGGCTCCCAGGAACTGAGCACACACAGAGCCCTATAGGGTAGGCCTCATACAGGGACTCTGAAACTAGGATGCCTGGGTCTAAACCCCAACCCTGTCACGAGGGACATGACGTTGAACAAGTTACTTAACTTCACTGGGGGCCTGCTTCATACCTCCATAAAGTGGGGGAAGTTGTAAGGAACAAATTTATAACTATTTTCTCTCTTTTCCCTGTCCAGCGCGGCTAGAGAGTGGGTCCAATTCCTGAGTAGAGGTGGCTGGGGATTGAGAAATAAAAGAAAGAGACAAGATACAGAGATAGAAAGAAAAGCTGGGTCCAGGTGGACCACTGCCCTCTTCTGATGGAAAGACAGTGATCCAGAGCTAATGCAGCGTGTTATTTTATACCCCCACATACCAGGAAGTTTCACCAAAAGTCAAGACAAAGGCAATTATTTCCATTCTTGAATAGGCCCAAGCATTCCTAGTGCTACACTGGATTTACATATCAAAACCCACTTCCCTACACCTGGGCAAAGATAAGAGTCAATGCTGAGAACACATCTGCCTGTTTGGTAAGATGTGTAACTAAGACTCAGCTTTGCCTGTAACCTTAGGTTCAGCTGACAATTATTAAGGAAGAATGCCCATGTGCCTTCCCAGGCATTCTCTACACAAATTAGTTAATCCTGGGACAGCATCAGTATTCAACAAGTGGGAACTCTCATTCTCCAGTTATTCCCCAGTGTTGTTTTATTACAAAACAGGAAATGCTGCTTTCTTGCCCAAATGATGTTGTTGTTTTTTAATGTCTTTCACTTAGAAATCATTCACACAGAATAGAAGACCTGATGCTGGGATCATTTTTGGAACCTCCCAGAGAGGTTAAAAAAATATTGCTGCTGTGTCCCCTTCTAGAGATTGTAATTCAATGGTTGGTGAATAGTCTAGGCATGGGGGAGAGAGACTCGTAGTGGTTCTCAAACTGTGGTCCCTGGACTATTGAATAGCTCCCTCAGGCCTATTGAATCAGATACTAAGGGAGCACAGTTCAGCAAAGTAAGTCCTCTGAGTGAGCTGATGTCCACGAAAGTCTAGTAACAATCATTGCTCTGAGGAAAGGCAATGCCCTGAAAGATCTCTTTATTCTGAAAACAAGGCCTAAAGACTGAGGCGGACCTGGAGCGCTCATCTATTCGCTTAGACTGAACAGCGAACCGCAAGCATGCTGGTCTTCCAGAATCACAGTGTGCTGTGACTCCATCAGCCCATCCTCTCCAGCCCCAGCCGAGGCAGGTCCTCATCAGAAGTCTCAGATCAAATGGTGAAGCATGTCAAGCTTAGAGAGCCTGAGTTGTGTATTTCATGACGAGGATCAGGAGGCCATCCACCAAAATATGAAAATCCTCGAGCCCATGTTGTCCAGACTCCCTTGGCAGGTCTCTCTTTACTCAGAGAAGGCCCACGCAGACTGGCAAACACTGAGTCTGCCTCTCCTCTCTCTGCTGGGCACCGCAGGGCGGGCACAGCTCTCCCTTGCCGTCATGCCTCTCCTTTTTGTCTGCCCCCACCATGTGGCTCCCTTTCCCACAATCATCAGCCTTCCTCTCGTACTGATACGCTTCAGGAAGTCTTAGCTGGGTCTTCCAGGCCATAGAGCCACTCTGTCCCTTCTAGTGACTGCCTGGCTGTGCTCTGAGCCCTGATGTGGCACTCTGACATTCTCACACGTGGGTATCTAGTTCCTCTTTTTCTGATGGAGCAACTCTCTCAAGTGCTGCAATTCCTCAGCACCCATGTCTCGTGTCTGCTCCCTCAGCCACCGTTAGTCTCTTTTGGAAATAAGACATACTTGCTTTAGACATTTGCCTTCGATGCTTCATCAACTTTTGGTGGCACTTGTGGCCAGCTGTTTCTGCCATGTATCTTCTATCACCTGATTCAAGAGAAATGCCGCTGTGACTTCTAGTGAAACCAGTGCCAGCTGCGTATTCAGGGTGTTGTGACTTTGCACAGGAAAAACACCCATGGTTTCCTCCTGCCCCATGTGACTATCCCCTGGGAAATGTTCAGTGAAACAAAAACACAAAAACAGCTCATTCACTTCTCGGTGACTCTGCCTTAGCTTGAAGCAAGTGGACAGAGCCCTCAAAGCAAGAGAAAAGAACAACGGGGCAGCAGCAAATGCACAGGGAAGAGAGAAAGCAGACGTGAGGAGAGAGTGAGCTACAGGGAGGAGGCGAGGAGGGGGCAGAAGGGTAGGCAGAGCCAAAGATTCAAAAGTCTAGGCTGAGGAGAGGCCTCTCAGACAGGTATCAAACTTGGCCTTGGCAATGAAGGCAGAAAGGGAAACCTGACACAGTCCATTGCTCTGGAGCAGGATGATAAGGGGGCCTTTCCTGTTGCCACAGAATGTCAGCTGAGGACTAGGGGTATCATGTGGCCCCTGCACTTTCTAAGGAGGGAGCCAGACCATCCACACAGAGCTTGCTAAGCAGTGATCAATAAAACCCAGCCCAGACCGTGAGCCCATCACTTGCCACAAGGCGTGGAGAGGAGGGGGGGAAGAGGAGGAAGAGGAGAAGGAGGAGGAGGAGGAAGAGGAGGAGGGGGGGGGAGATTCTTTGAGCAGAGTTGTCAATATGCTGAGAATGTGAATCTTCACCTCAGGTCAAGTGAGGGGAACTTCCAGGGAGGCACTGGGACCAGGTGGCATATCTCCCAGGAGGAGAGGAACCTCTCACCTCCCAACTGGTCAAAGCTGCGGCAACTGGTCCCCACGCCATCGCAGGACTGAGAGAGAAGGTGGGGAGAGGCGTCTTAGGAGGGCTGGACCTGTGTCCCCGGGAACTGAGAGAAACAGAGGCCGGGGCCTCACTGTAATTCGGTCTGCAATGTGACTGAAATGCCCCAACACAGCCGGGGTGATGCAATGAGCGTCTGTGCAGCTCTACCCTTCCTCATGCTCCAGGGGCAGTGGCCTTTCAGTGGCAGAAGAGGGTTAGGATGGTTCAGAACACGGAAACTTGCCTGGGAAAATCCACAGGTGGGACTCAGGCTGGAGCAGCCTGGGACAGGAGCGTGAAGAGGCTGGGTGGGCGGGGCGGGCACCTGCAGTGCTTTGCAAAGAGGTACCTCCATCGGGGTCAGACGGAGGCTGTGGAAGGTGTCACCATGAAAGAGACCCCGTCCAAGATGGAGTGAGGTGCTCCCAACAGAAAGGTGGCTTTTTTACGGGGTGCACTGTTGTGGAGGAGCTGAAGGAAGACCTTCTAGGAGGCAGCCAGTTGTAGGGACACTTGGGTAGACAACTGTGTGGTTGGAGAATCTCCCAAATCCTCCATGAGTTAGGAGCTGTCACTGGGACATTTGTCCCACACAGAGTTGGTCCCATCTGCCCCTTCCCTCCCCATCTTGGAGGAGCCAGAGCCCGCAGAGTGAGTGCGGAGGAGTGGGAGAATCAGGGAGGAAACTGGTCAAGCTGACCACCTTTCTCCCCGGAACCTCAGCTGCTCTTCTGCATGGTTCAGAGTCTATTCAGGCCCAAACGAGGGTTGGAGAAGCTATATATTCGATGAGAGATGAAAGCTTTGTTTTGAGACTAGACTGGCCTTTCCATACCTAAAAATGAGATGTTTATTAATACCTGAAAGTGACCAGAAAAGCTTTAGGAGAGTCTAGCATTTCACCTCCGAAAGTGGAAGAATAATCCAGCCAAGGGAGCTTACGAGGTTGGTGATGAGAGAAAAATTAAGTGGTTTAGTTTTTATATCCAACGGAATCCAAATTATTCAGCATCTACAGCTTTTGTTAGTGAGTGAAAGAGACTTGGTATTTTTGTACTGTTACTTTTTTTATTTATCTCATTCAGTAGAAATCAAGGGGTGACAAATTAGTTTTCAAGCACATTCTTGAAGACCACAAACAAAATAGCAATGGGTTGGGGAGGTAAGTTGACATGTATTGGTTACCCCGTGCTACCGTAATAATACAGTACCACAAGTTTATTAGAGTACAGCCTTGGGGGTCTGAAGTCCAGCATGATTTCAGGGGGCTGAAATGAAGGTGTCTGCAGGGCTTCATTCCCTCTGGAGGTCCTGGGGAGGACTCTGTTTCCCTACTGTCCCAGCTTCTAGAACCCTCCTGCATGCCTTGAATCGAGGTCCCTGCCCCCTGTTCAAAGCCAGCAGCAAGCAATCTTCAATCTCCCTGCCTCTCCTGCCTCCATCTTTCACTCCTAAGGACCCTTGTGACTGCAGAGACTCACCCAGATAATCCAGAGTGATCCCATTAACCTCAAGCTCCTTCACTTACTTTATCTGCAGAGTCCTTTTCGCCGTGCACAGTGATATAGTCACAGGTTCCGGGGATAGGGAGTGGGCATCTGGAGGGGTGTGTGTGTGTGTGTGTGTGTGTGTGTGTGTGGCATTATCCTGCCTGCCGCAGACAGGCTGGAGGACAGAGGCTGGGCCTGTGACTCACCTCTCAGAGAAGCCCCCGGCCCTGGCTGACTGGAGCCAGGTGTGACGGTGGCCTCGAGGAAAGAGGTGCTGTCTAATCTTGGGGAAAGCGTGTCATCCATTCATACCTGTTTCTTCATCTGTGAAATCACAGAATTGGCTGTCCTCTGAAGTGTCTTCCAAATCTAAACCCTGGGCGCCCCTTCTCTTTGGCAAAATAAACATTTGAAGAAATCTGGGCTGAAACGGGTTTGGTTCAGTGGATAGAGCGTCAGCCTGTGGACTGAAAGGTCCCAGGTTCGATTCCAGTCGAGGGCATGTATCCTGATTATGGGCACATCCCCAGTAGGGGGCGTGCAGGAGGAGGCTGATCGATGTTTCTATCTCATCGATGTTTCTAACTCTATCCCTTTCCAGAGCTTCCTCTCTGTAAAAAATCAATAAAATATATTTTTAAAAAAGAAAGGAAGGAAGGAAGAAAGGAAGGAAGGAAGGAAGGAAGGAAGGAAGGAAGGAAGGAAGGAAGGAAGAAAGAAAGAAAGAAAGAAAGAAAGAAAGAAAGAAAGAAAGAAAGAAATCTGACTGCTGAACTCAAGAAAACAAACTGGCTTCGGGTCACAGGGCCAGCCCCCCGTCCCGCCTGGGCCAGAGGCTCTGACAGCCACAGGGAGGAGGGCAGGCAGCCCTCTGCTTTCCCAAAGGCCGGGGAGGTCCACAGAAGGCACAGGTGCTCGGTTCCCCGGTGAGAGGTCCCCCCCACACAGGGCAACACCATTGAAGGCCTTGGGCAATGGTGCCAGTCTCAGAAGCAGCAGCTGACTCAGCACGGCCTGAGCGGTCCAGGGAAGCCCCAGTGGAATGAGTAACTGCACATCCGCCCCCCCACTTCCCTCAACCCCACCCCTGGGCTTGCTCCTTCAAGTCGGCACACAGACTCCCTCTGATCTCCTTGGAGCCTCAGGATCTCAGAACAGCAGGTCATAGAACATGAAATGGAAGGAGCCTCAGATACCATGTCACAGCCGTCCTTCCCATGCTGTGACCTCCGGCCGGTTGCGTGTTCTGTTGGTCCAGCTGTTCTTGATAAATCACACTGTTTTCGGGACCTTAAAATGAAGGTACACTTTCCGCCTCAGCTCAGTGACCTGGGAGAGGCAGCCAGCTCCTCAGGCGGCACCTTTCCCTTCCATTTTCCAGGTCATGTCATCCACTGGCAAGAGCTCAGAACTTCCTGTTCCTGTCCTCTGAGCAGCCACGGGCATTCGGCCAGCCACACCATCCTGTTGGGCAACATTTGACTCTATTTCCTCCAAAGTCCCTCCAGTGCCAACACGAGGCGATCGGAGCAGGTCGCCCTAGCAGTCCTCTTTGGTCTGCAAGCCCATCTGCCTCTGTGCCAGAGCTCCTGATGCTGGGTCCGGCTCAGCCTGGGGAAAGCCCTCCTCGGATCAGCTTTGACCTGTAGGGCCGTATCTGATCACTTCCCAGGGAGGCACCGGGTCCCCAGCCTCCGGAAGGCCCAGGCACTCTGCCCAGGCTCCTCTCCTTTCCTGAACAGGCTTCCCAGTCCCTCCTTCCAACCTCAACTAGACTGTCACCTCCACTCACCAGCCCCCCTAGGGGGTCGGGGTGGGACTGTGGAGATGCAGAGACTGAACAGTGACTCTAATTCTGCATCCACATGACGGGCCTACCACCCCTCCTTCTGCCGGGCCTGCCTAACCAGACCGGCACTGGGCCACTCAGTGTGCGTGGGAAGAGATTCCTGCCTTTGGTGACCCCGAGGACGGGCACTGCTCCGTGGGTGGACGTCCCCTCTGTCCCCCGAGCATCTGGGACGCCCAGGCCTCTGTGTAAGGCCATGACGTGGCCTCAGGCCCAGCCACCCTCGGCCAAAGAACCTTCTACTTGCTCCCAGAACCCTCTTGGCTCCTTCGAACCACAAAGCTGCTCTCAGAAAGTACCAACTATATACCAGGGCTGCTTTCTGCCACCTCCACGGCAGAGTCAACTGGCATCTCCCGATTCCCTTTGAAAAAATGCCCAGTCTGCCGAAACCGGTTTGGCTCAGTGGTTAGAGCGTACGCCTGCAGGCTGAAGGGTCCCCGGCTCGATTCTGGTCAAGGGCATGTACCTTGGTTGCAGGCACATCCCCGGTGGGGCGTGTGCAGGAGGCAGCTGATCCATGTTTCTCTCTCATCCATATTTCTAACTCTATCCCTCTCCCTTCTTCTCTGTAAAAAAAAATCAATAAAATATATTTTTGTAAAAAGAAAGAAAGAAAAATGCCCAGTCTTTTCCTGCTCACCCAGCAAGGGGCAGCCTGCCCTTTATTTCTCACAGTGGCTTGTGCACCATTCTCCTCACTTCTGCAGGAAACGGTGGGGACTAGCTAGCTACCCATCAGTCCCCAGGCTAGACCCAATCTCCTTAAGGAGGCGCCCTTCCGACTGGGTGAGCTGCGGGGTGGGGGGGAGAGGCCTATTGTTTCTGGGTGCCCTTGCAGGCCTCGGGCA
Organism: Lasiurus borealis; assembly: GCA_004026805.1. Classification (NCBI taxonomy): domain Eukaryota; kingdom Metazoa; phylum Chordata; class Mammalia; order Chiroptera; family Vespertilionidae; genus Lasiurus; species Lasiurus borealis. The sequence goes on along the minus strand of PVJN01005736.1, from coordinate 26,201 downwards.
GAGTGCAGGGTGTGCCCCTGGGGGGGCAGGAAAGCCGCCTCCGAGCTGAGATGCATCATGCGGTGCATGCAGACAGAGCGCCCACTGCCTTGCCCTTGACATCCCCAGTCCTCCGGGGAGGGAGGGAGGGAGGGAGGAAGGGAGGGGTGACTGCGCCTCCCACCTGCAGCCTGCGGGGCTCACGCACACGCAGGCCTCGGGAACAAAGGCAGGCCGGGCCCCAGGGGGGCTGCGGGGACCGGAGGGTGGAGGGGGGCGGCCTGGAAGGCGGGGTCACCTCCGCCAGAAGGTGTCAGGGCTGCGCGGCCTGCAGGGCCCACATGGTCAAGGTCAGGGCAGGTCTGGCCGCCGCTCCTGCCTGGTGGGCGCGGGGGACGCAGCTGGGCTGAGGCTCCGCGGGGCACGCACCGCAGGCAGAGCCGGGGGTTCGGGTCGGCCCGCCCGCCTGTCCGGTGTGACCCAGACCCCCGGACCCGGGCCGCCCAGCGTGGCCTCCCTCTCCCCTCTTCCTCTCTCCGGGCTGCCGGCTGCGCAAACCCCAAGCACCAGCCTTTTGTGAGCCAGCGGTCCGGACCGGGCGCAGCCTTTCCGCACCGGCTGCCACCCGGGTCCCCGGAGCTCCCGGCGGGCTGGTGCCGCCCCCCAGCGGCCAACGCGCGCCCCGTCACTCACCTCGCTTCCCTTGCAGTCCCGTCACCCCCGCCAGGACAATTAAATGGAAATGTAATCGCGAACTTAGCCTGGAGGAGACCTATTTTTACGCCCATGCAGTCCTAAAATGCGATTTTAGTTTTTTAAAATATAATTTTAAATCTGTATCTATTTTCACCGAGGACGTGGCCCACAAAAGGAGAAAGTGTATAATGAAGGCAGCCTGGACCCAGGTGGGGAGTGCGTCCCAGCCACCCTGTCCGCCCTCCTCTGAGCTGCAGGGAGCCTGGCGGAGGACTGAGGGTGTCACCTGCTAAGGCAGCGGTTCTCAGCCTGTGACCCTTTGGGGGTCAAATGAGCCTTTCACAGGGGTCGCCTAAAACCATCAGAAAATGTAGTAATGTAGTTTACTGTTGTTATATGAAGACTGTTACCCATGCTACACCACGCTTCAAGACAAAATTTCATTTATTTGTAATTAGAAATAAATATGTCACAATATCTAATTGTGATTATCCCTATGCTTTAATTATGTTCAATTTGTAACAATGAAAATACATCCTGCCTATCAGATATTTACATTACGACTCAGAACAGTAGCAAAATGACAGTTGTGAAGTAGCAACGGAAATAATTTTATGGTTGGGGGTCACCACCCCATGAGGAGCTGTCTTAAAGGGTCGCGGCCTTAGGAAGGTTGAGAACCACTGTGCTAAGGCTTCCCCCAAAGGGCCTGTATTGCCCCCCGCCCTTCCTCCCCCTCCCCCCCAGAGGATGGGGACAGGGTGGAGGAACAGGTGAGAAACCAAAAGCACTCCACTGCTCTTCAGCCTGTAAGACCTTTAAAAGTCCCCAACGATGAGAGAAAATTTGTAAGTCTCTGCATGTTTAAGTTCATGGCACATGACCAGAAACTGCTGTGTCGCCTCCAGACTGCTACCTCAGCAGCCGCCCCTCTTTCCCAATGAGCAGTTTTCAGTTCAGAGGTCACATGCCAGAGCGAGGGGAACAGCCTGCACCCAGGTAATCTGGCCGCACACCGCACCCCCTCCTCCCCCCAGGACATCTGGTCGGCCCCGCCATGCTTGGAGTTGGAGAACCCAGGGCCTGCTGATTGAGAAGAAAGAGTGAGGTGTCCCTGTGTCAGAGCTAGCACTCTGACTTTGAAAATGCAGAATGAGAACCGTCTGCCTGGTGGTGGGGAGACATACTGCAAAATAAAAAATAAAAATTAAAAATTACAAGCCTTTCCCTTCAGACCCGTGGAATAAATAATCCAGGCAGCAGTCATCCCGTAGGCGTGGTCAGTAATCTCCTGAAATCCTGCTCTTTGATCGGGGCGGCCACTTTCTGTTTCCCTCTCATCGGCAGATTCCTACCCAGCGTTCGACATTCCAGGTTTCCCTCTACGCCCCTCGCGGGCCTTTCTTTCCCCGGCCTCCGAGGATCTTCCTCTGAGACTCAGCTTCCGGGCGTGGGGACTGGCATGGAAGGTTGCCAGACGGCTGGGGGTCTCCCTGTGTGCCCCCCTCCGGCTCCAGGGCCTTGCTCTCCCCGTCCTCAGCGGGCAGGATGCGGGGCACCCAGACACTCACTGCAGAACTGAGGAAAACTGGGTCCGCCTGTGGCAAGTATCACCTCGCTTTAAGGCAGTGGTTCTCAACCTTCCTAAGGCGGCGACCCTTGCATACAGTTCCTCATGGGGTGGTGATCCCCAACCATGAAATGTTGCTACTGTGATGCATCGTGATGTAAATATCTGCATTTTCCGATGGTCTTAGGTGACCCCTGTGAAAGGGTCTTTCGACCCCCAAAGGGGTTGAGACCCACAGGTTGAGAACCGCTGCTTTAAGGAAACCAATGAGCACACTACAGAAACGTTTGGAGGGTCTAAAAGTGGAAGGGCCGCCCGGCCGGTGTTGGTCAGTGGTTTGGCATTAACCTATGAACCAAGAGGTCACGGTTAGATTCCCGGTCAGGACACATGTCCAGGTTGTGGGCTCAATCCCTGGTAGGGGGCAGCTGATCAATGTTCTCTCTTATCATTGATGTTTCTATCTCTCTCCTCCCCTCTCCCTTCCTCTCTGAAATCAATGAAATTGATCAAAAGTGGAAGGGCACATGGATAAGTGTGTCACAGAGATAGGGACGCAGAAAGGCAGTTGATGACCCATCACAGACGCCGCTGGATCCAGGTGTGGATTTCCTGAGAAAAAACCCTCACAGGGCAGTGTGGTGAGACGTAGACTTGCTTCTTCATCCCTGCCAGGCTGCTCCCAGATCTTTGTCTCTCTCTGGGGTTCTTGCCCAGTCGAGGACGACTCCCGTTTCGTCAACATCTCCTGTGTGCAAGCCCCCGGCATGCTGGCGTCTGGCGCCTCATTTCACCATGTAGGAACACCTGGGAGGCCGGGCCTATCTGTCCTGCTTTACACATCAGTCCATCGAGGCGCAGAGAGGCGGAGAGCTGCGGCCGAGGGCGCAGGGCTAATTAGGAGAGGATGATGTAAGCTCCAGAAAACAGCGCAGGTGGTTCCCCTGACCCGACACACATAGACACACCTGGATGCTTTGCTGCCTGGGGCCCGGAGGGAGTCAGGCCCTCAGCAGGCGAGGTGGGCGCATCCGACCCGCCTGTAGGTTGGATTTACCGCCGGAGTGATCCCATAACCCAGCTATGCGTGGGTGCGCCTGCCCTCAGCGCTGGCCTCTGTCCCAGTTTCCCGTCCCCTTCCTCCACCACACAGGAAGGCCAAGCCGTGCCGGTGCCAGGCCCTGTGGCCTCGTTTGTCTGTCTGCCACCGAGCGCTGCACAGCTGTGGGCCAACGGGCTTCGATAAGAAGGGAGAAAACACGGGCTGTGAGGTCAGGAAGGCGTGGGTTGAGACTCTGGCGCTGCCATCGTTTCAGGAAAAAAACACCCAGATTTTAGGATGGGGATGGGGATAAGGAGGTGCAGGTCAGAATGGGGTGGCCTCAGCCGGCATCGGGGTTAAAGGGCAGATGCGAGCGCCAGCTCTCTCCAGAACATTCAGAGATGAGAAACGGGCCGCTGCTAGTGGCTGGCAACCCTCAGCTCATGGGACACAATGTCGGGGTGGAGGTGGTCGCAAACAAGACCCAGGTGGCCCCTGTTCCCCCAATTCTCACACGCTGGCCTAAAATTCACCGAAGGCTCTGGTTGTGAGCTAAACGTTACCACTTCTGGGAGGGGAGAGCAGTTTGCAGTGCTAAAGAGCAGCAAAGTGGAAGAGGGAAGGACGTGTGTGGAGCCCATTAGAATTGGGTTTGCACGTGGTCTCGTGGCCTCTGTTTTCTCGTCTTTAACAGATAACAGATAACAACATATAGGGACAACCAACAGTTCTATAGGGCTGCTCTATGCAGTCTCATATATATATATATATAATTGATTTTTTACAGAGAGGAAGGGAGAGGAATAGTTAGAAACATCAATGAGACAGAGAGACATCAATCAGCTGCCTCCTGCACACCCCCCACTGGGGATGTGCCTGCAACCAAGGTACATGCCCTTGACCGGAATCGAACCCTTGAGTCTGCAGGCCGACGTTCTATCCACTGAGCCAAACCGGTTTGGGCATCTATGCAGTTTTGACATACGTTACCTAATTTAAATGCCCACAATAGCCTGATTCCCTTTTTCCCAGTGAGACGGGCATGCAGGTCAGTCACCTGCCCACGGTCCCAAAGCTGCACTTTGAACTCCGCAGTCAGTGGCAGCGTCCCTTGACCTCTACACTGTTCTTGTTCTTAGGGCGATGCCCTCTTGGTATGAGGGCAGGGTTGAGAGAGAGCATCTAAACTCCTGACACAGAGCAAGGGCTCAGTGAAGGCTCTCTTCCTTCCTGGCCTTTTAGGTTTGGGAGGAGAGAGCCACAGCCTACCTGCCTCAGCTGAGGTCTGCCTTGCATATACGGCGGCTCGGCCAGATCTGAGGCATGAATGGAGGGGCAGAGTGAGCGGCAGGAGGAAGGGGAGCATGGGAAATAGACATGTGTAGGTGAGGCTGAGGGGCCTCCCTTCAGCCCCCGAGGTCTGAAGATGCTGTGGGGTTTCCGGGGGCCAGCCCTGCATGCTCAGGTGCCACTTCGCTGGCTGGGGCTGGTTCTAGGATGTTGGCTTCAGCTCCCACCTGCTCCTATATCAGTGTGAGCCTCGGAGCTCACTAAAGGCTGGGAGCCCCGGATGACTGTGAAGCCACTGGAGAGGAGGCACCTGCCCCTTCTTTTCCGCCCCCCTCCCTGATCCCCCCCCCCCACACACACACACACACTGCTCTAGTGCTGAGAAAGGACCGGGGCTGCTCACTGCGGGTGGCAGTGTGGGGTGGGGTGGGGTGTGGTGTGTAGGGGGGCTGGTATATGGAAATAGACCTGCTCCGTTCCAGGCATCTTATAGCCCAGGCCCATACCCAAGCAGTGGCCACCGCACCCACGCACTGGCCCAAGTCAATCCTCTGACAGGTGAAATGTTCCTGAGATCCCAGAAAGAGGTGTCTGCAGGGGCAGACAGAGGCCGGCTCCCTTGACGGTCTCCAAGCCATCCTGGCACAGTTCAGCCAGAACCTGGCTGTCTGGGCAGTGGCTACTGAGGTGCGTTTATCAAGATTACAAGGGACCAGGTCGGGCGGACCTCGGGCCAAAACGAGCAGCCCTTGGCTGGGCAACATACCAGCGTATTGGTTTCACCGTGTCCTTTCTGAACGTCCCTCAGCTCAACTGATACAGCGTGATCAGGACGGACTGAGATGACTAATTTGGCCCGCCACTCCCTGCTTTGACCTGACGTCTGTTTATAGGCACCGCCTCCCGTCCAAGGGAAGGTGAAACAGGGGCATTTTCTCAACAAAAAGTGGAGTCACTGAATCCCAGCTGCGTAGATGTTTGGGGAGTGGTGGTTTAAGAATCCTCCCCAGAATAGTAACAAACAAACAAAAAGAGGAAGAAAAAAAAAGAACCCTGGCTAAGTGGCTCAGTTGGCTGGAGTGTTGTCCCATGCACCAAAAAGGTTGCGGGTTCGATTGTCGGTTAAGGCATATATACCTAGGTTTTGGGTTCGATCCCCAGTCAGCATGTCTATGGGAGGCAACCGATCAATGTTTCTGTCACACATCCATGTTTCTCTTTCTCTCTTCCTTGCTCTAAAGTCAATTTTAAAAAATCATATCCTGGGGTGAGGGTTGAACAAACAAAAATGAAAATAATAAAAAATGAAAATAATAAAAACAAAAATCCTACCCACGGCTTCGGTTTGCTCTGCTCCCTGTACGTACAGTCGCCACCCAAGACTCCAGGGCAGATTAACCCACTGCTCTTGCTCAGTTTCTTCCCGTGTGAGCAGCCAAACGGGGCTTTTTCTTGTGCAAAATCTGCAAAGGACAGTGGAGATGCTGCTTCCATCCCTGGCACCTCAGATGGGTTCCGGAAATGGCAAAATGGTTTCTTTGCATCTTCACATTTGCATCAGGCATGAATATTTATGAGGTGCCCAGCTGCTTGCCAGTTCTGAACCCAGATACGAGGAAAGGTTCTTTATTCTGTGGCAGAGAGGGCTGAGTTGGTAAACTCTGTTTCTTTTAAACTCTGACAGCCTTCCTTTTCCTGGGGGAAAAAAAAATGTCATGTTGTTTTTGCAAATGAAAGAGTAAAACGTCTGCTAATGCAGAGTGTATTTCTTCAGTTCCCATTTGAGTTTGCAGACAGTCCTTGTTCTCTGAAACCCTCCAATTACCTTATTCTTTTGCACTAAAAATGCTTAGTCATTTGAACATCGGTTGAACTCATGACTTGTGGCAACTTGTGAATTCAACAGATGGTTTCGTTTTTTCCGGCCCGTTCCCTCCCTTTCATCCACTCCGCCCGAGAACAAATCATTCAGACACTGCGCTGCTGGAGTGAGTCACCAGGAGCCTGTCCTGACCGAGCTCTCTGCTTTCTGCGGTCTTGGCTGTCCCCTTGTGGCGAGGACAGCATGGGTCAGCTCTGCACTCCCCATCTCTTCCCCCTGGGACAGCGGTTCTCAACCTTCCTAATGCCGCGACCCCTTAATACAGCTCCTCATGTGGCGGTGACCCCCAACCATAAAATTATTTCCCTTGCTACTTCATCACTGTCATTTTGCTACTGTTATGAACTATAACGTAAATATCTGATAGGAGGGATGTATTTTCATTGTTACAAACTGAACATAATGAAAGCATAGTGATTAATCACAAAAACAATATGTAATTATATATTGTGAAATATTTCTAATTACAAATACATGAAATTTTGTCTTGAATCGTGGTGTAGCATGGCCAACAGTCTTCATATAACAACAGTAAACTACATTGCTACATTTTGCTACACCGAGGAGCGGTTTATTGGTTCCTAAGACCATGGGAAATAGGTGTTTTCCGATGGTCTTAGGTGACCCCTGTGAAAGGGTCATTCGACCCCCAAAGGGGTCAAGACCCACAGGTTGAGAACCGCTGCCCTGGGCGATCAGAGACTGCAGGGCTGGTCTGAAGGAGCGAGTGGTAGAAACAGCTTGTGGGGGCCTGCATGGCCTCCTGGTCCGTGGGCACTGAATACCAGTTGTGTACTCTCCAGGGTGACATGGCTCTGTGCTGTGGACTTGGCCTTGGCCGGGAGATCCAGGGAAGCAGACAGGCTCAACCTAGAAAGCCAGCCGCTGGAAGCTAGATGCTTGGAAAGGAGCATGAACCGCTCCAGGCCTCTGCAGAAACTTTGAGCCAGAGTAGGAGCTCCTGTATTGGGGGGACTGGGTTTTAATCACCTCACTGTTCTCAGAGCCCAGCTCATTGCCGACCTTGGTGAATATTCTCAATAAATACTTGTGACATGACTCCAATTAGTCTCAGTGATCAACAGTCACTTGCCGAGTAGTCACTCTTCTGGGTCCCTGGTTGAGACGGGTTATAAAGAGTTGTATACCAAGGGCAGTCTCAGCTCTAATGGGAGTCAAGTTAGAGGATTAGGCAGGGATACGAGACGTGTCAGCCTGTGAGTTTTCATTGCTCAAGGAATGACGCAGGCAGGGAGAGGCACCATGGTCTGGGGGAAAGGCCAGATCCACTGAGGAAAGCACATCAGGGTCAGCTTTTCTGATTGGTGAAAGGGGGGCTGTGCCTTTAAGGAAGGGATAATAGTGAAATCTATCAAGTACCTCCTACCCTGTGCCAGTGTCCTTTATGTGTCTCACTCATTCTCACAACCTTCATGCCAGGGGGGTGTCATCAGTGTCTACCCACAGATGAGGAAACTTAAGCTCAGAGGAGTTAAGCAATTCTGCCCCAGGCCACACAGCACCGAGCAGGAAGCATGGGCCTCTAAAGCAGGTCAGTCTAAGCCCAAGACCCATGCTTCCTCCACCACCCCCTGCCGAGGAGGGAAGGTCTCAACTTTACCAGGTTCCATGGGGCTGAATTTGAAGCAGCTTCCAAAGCAAGCCACAGCTGCTTCTAGGAAGCAAGGGCGCCATCAGGGAAAAGCTGGTGGCCTCAGGTCCTCTGAGCACAACACAGACGGAGGGAGGTGGAGTCACGTGTTACTAGGATCGATCCAGGGCGTGGACAGCTTGCAAGCGCAGCGGGCAAGCCGAGCCAAGATGGGGCACTGGCATGACTGCTGGACAAGCTCCCCAGGGTGCACAGCCGGTGAGCAGCACCCACTGCCACGGAGAAAAGATCTCCGATGACTTCAGATCTCATTACGTGGACATTTCACAAAGAGGACAGGGATCCCGAGCCTGGATATGGAAGGAGGTGGTCACAAAGCCGGGCTGCTGGTGGATACACAATGTAGTGGGTAAAGGGATGGCCTCTGGGTTTCAATCCTGGCGCATCTACTTACTAGGTTATATGACATCAACTCCTCATGGATGTTCCCCCTACCATAGCATTTTAAAAAGATATTAAACGGCCGAGACCGGTTTGGCTCAGTGGATAGAGCATCGGCTTGCAGACTGAAAGGTCCCAGGTTCAATTCCAGTCGGGGGCATGTACCTTGCTTGTGGGCACATCTCCACTGTGGGGCGTGCAGGAGGCGGCTGATCGATGTCTCTCTCTCATCGATGTTTCTGACTTTCTATCTCTCTCCCTTCCTCTCTGTGAAAAATCAATAAAATATATTTAAAAAAAAAAGATGTTAAATGTTATATATATATATATGTATATATGAAACAGGATGGCACCCAGAACATAGTGCTTATCTTATGTGAAGTAGGGTTTGCTGTCTGTATTTTTCTGTCAGCAGAACTCAGCAAAGATAGGTTGAACCTTCAGAGTTATCAAAGGTTCAAGCCTGGGTTAAGACGTAAATGAGACGTGAGTGGGTGTGTCTAAAGACACTCATGGTCCTTTGAAAACACACAAATCCTTATTGTGTTCAGAACAAGACTTCCCAGTCCACTGATGAGAGATTTAGTGAAATACATACTTTCTATTACATGTAGTTGAACAGTGACCTCTAGTGGCACAAGTACTTATTATTACTATTTTGTACTGCAGATTAAAAGGCTCTTGTCAGGAGAGAGCAGATTATAGGAGCATGGGAACTGGTGCTGCCTTCATTGTCCTAGACCCAAAGGAAACTACATCTATGAGAAGCCTTATATACTAGCAGTGTCAGGTCATCCCCTTCTGGAGAACACACAAATGGTGCCAATCTTTTGTAAAGTTCCACAGGTGAAGAAGGACATCTCAAAAAACATAGGATAAATGGTCATCTCAAAGGACATACGACATAGCTTCAAGGGATTCCTTCCCATTGGCCCCACCTGGAATAATCTGAGCAACAAAATAAATGCCAAAGTATTTAGGGGTAACGTTAACTCAAATGGTTCAACAAACAAACAAATAGACACTGAGTGTCTACCCCATGGTGGTCAGTGCGTGTCATAATGACTGGTCAACTGGTAGGTCGGTCATAATAGTTGCACGCACACACACACACACACACATTACTCAAAATTAAAGTTCTTTTTAAATATTCACTTCATATTCTCATTCTCTCTTGCCTCTCAAGCCCACCCCTTTTCCCAACCCTTTCGTGCCCCAGGTGTGCGCACACACACACACACACACACACACACACACACACACACTGGCACACCCTCACCTTCCCCTCTCCCTTCTCCATTCTCTCTACCTTTCTTTTTCCTAAGCTCCTAGGGCCCTTCTTTGGCCTTTGTTACTTGTTTCCTGAGTCCCAACAGCCTATTTGGATCACTTCTTCCACAACTTCTTTATTTAGGTAGATCACTTCCATGACAGCCCACATTGGGAAACACACGATTATAGTAGACACTTAACTGTTTGCAATTTGACTGTTTTTGAGTAAATCAAAAGGGAATTTGCTGATTCTTAATATTAACTGTGCATAAAATGTGGTCTGCTAGGAACGGAGAGCCTGGCTCATAAATTTTGGCATGGCTCTGTTCGTTGTTACTCTATGTTGCAGTAATTATCAAGTGAATAAAACTTGGTTCGTTTGATAAGATCCAAGAAAACAATAAGGACTGAGCAGAAACTTAGTTTTATAATCCAGCGTGAAGTATGAAACCTCCTGGTGGCTTAGGTTTATGATGTGCCTTGTTTTCTGCACAAAGACCTGATGTGTCATATGGTCTCTGTAAAAACAGGAGAAGGCCATTTGTGGAGTTTTTCTGCAAGTGCTGCAGCAACGCGAGAGCTGCTCAAGGGAGAACTAGTTTTGTCAGTGGCGGTTGGGGTGGTCTCTGGCTAAAGATAGCCCTGGCCAGAGGCAGCACTCTGTGCCCCCAGTTCTTGTCCTACTTATAGGAAAAAACTCAAACAAGAAACAACAAATTACAGCAGAAGCAGGCAAGGATTTATCATCTGTAGGGAAGAAATACACTCAGAACCTGGAAGCAACTCAGCTGGCCAAAACCAAATGAAGGGCCACGATATTTGGAAGTTCAGAGGATCTATTCCCCGAAGTTGGAATGCCCCTCAGTGAGTCTCCCCATCTCCTACTTCTACCACACACACACACACTCCCACCCGCCAAAAATAAAAGGCTCCCTCGCCTAGATGTTATGCCACCGGTTAGACCACATCCTGGAGGGGCTCTGAGTCATCGTTCTTCTCACACAGGGGCCTGGTGCCTCCATTGTCTATTTTTGGTTTGTCTCATCTCACACGTATCCCCTCCCAGCCCTACCTACCACCTCTCCCAGTTCCTATCTACCTAGCTGCCTGCTCAAACAGTGTGAAAAGGTTAACTGTATCACACTATAGTTAACTAAGAGATGTAGGGCAAAGAACCAATTTGATTTTTAACTGACCCAGGAGCCTATACACACAATATCACATTCACAGATGAGGGGTTAAGTCTTGATTGTCTTCTGAGATGTCAGGTGTCTACTACAGGGGCCAGGCAGGTAACGTCACTGAACAAAAGGAGCATTACTCAAGAAAAATACCCTTATCAGCACACTGTAATGCAAATGGACACTTGCCTTTAGTGTTTCAATTATGAGGGAGTAGAAGTAACTATAATGCACTGGAGTGTACACCCCATAACCTGGCGGCTACTTGGGGCCAATCGTTGTCTTGAGGGACTGACTGTAGATCTCATGTCTTCTCATTTTTAAAAAGGAGCTGGAGTCTAGGCCTTTATGTTACTATTTCCAATTTTAAAATGTTAGCAGCCAGTTCACTTAAAACAGAGATTGCACATCCAAAAAAGGCACATGCAAGCGAGGATCTGACCCATAGCTCGCCAGTTTGTTACTCCTGGGCTGTTGTCCAAGCATGTCAAACTTGCGGCCTGCAGGCCACATGCGGCCCACAATAAATATTTGTGTGGCCCACCCAACATAATGGTATGTAAGAAACATTGTAATAAAAATGTCCTAACTTAATTTTGATAACATCCTGTTATACATAATCTATACTTATAATAGGGTAACATGCAAATTGGTCAGGATGCCATCACATAATGACCTATCAGCAGGAGTGTGGGGCAGCGAGCTACAAGTGGAGAGCTACAGGAGGGCAGTGCAGCAAGCTACCTGCGGCAGTGAGCTACGTGCAGCACAGAGTTATGAGTGGCAGTGGGTGGAGAGTTATGAGTGGCAGTGGATGGGTTGGCCAGCTGAGGCAAGCAGCAGCTAGCTAAGCTACTCATGCACGGATTGGTGCACAGGCCACTAGTTATTAATAATGAACTACGACGTTCACTAATGACTAATTACTATAATTGTGTTGCATCATTTCCCTTATGCACAGGTGCACCATTTCTCTCCACTAATACTAGCAGTGAATATTTTAACAGCTGATTGCTACGTCATTAATCTTGTATTGACTTGCTTGGTGAGCACAACAGGAAATATTTCGCTTTCAGAGAACAAGAAAAATAGGTTTATTTACATCATGCTTATTAATTTGTGCAGTTATTCAGTGTCTGGTAAGTTAATGTTCAAGAAAAAAATATTTTTATTAAAATGTTTTATTATTTTATGTTAATGATTACTCATTTCAGCCCTTTGTATTCAGCAGGTCTCTATTGAAATAAATTTACGTACATTTCTATGAAAATTGAAGCTTTTATTTTTTTTTTGCAGCCCACATAAACTTAAACCCTGGCCTGTGGTAGCCCTTGAGTTTGACATGCTTGATCTGCCTCCTTTAGACTGTGAGCTCCAGATACCTAGAACAGCAGTTGTTCACACTTGAGTGAGGCGGGCTTGAAAGTGTCAAGAAATGAGTGGTATGTGAAATTCATTCCTCAATATTGGTCGCATACCCTAATACCAGCAAAGTACTATTGTAGGATTAGGTGAGGAGCATGCAATAGTGAATAATCTGCATTCCTGCTGTTCTCTTAAAGCTTACATTCTAATGAATAAGGAAGTCAATTATTAAAATAATTTCAGATAATAAGAATTATGAAAAAATTAATGCTAAGGAATAGAATGGGATGGGGTGTCTAAAAGGGCTTATTTTATTTAAGAGTGTAAAAGACCTCTTTGTTTTATACTTTTATTGATTTCAGAGAAGGAGAGGGAGAGACAGAAACATCAAAGATAAAAGAGAATCTTCAATTCGTTGCCTCCTGCACATCCTACACTGGGGATCCAGTCTGCAACCTGGGCATGTGCCCTGGCCGAGAGTCAAACCACAATCTCCTGGTTCATAGGTCAAAGCTCAAGCACTGAGCCATACTGGTTGGGAGTGAAAGACCTCTTTGGAGACATGACTTTACAGTGGTGACCATAATGATGATGCTATCACATAAGATTTGGGGGAAGAGCATCCCTACCAGGGAGAACAGTAACTGCTTAGGAAGAGAATTTGAGGGAGAGGTTAGTTGATAGAAGAGGCTGGCAAGGGTCAGCTCACTAACAAGTCAGGGGTTTGTATTTTATGCAGTGAAATGGGAAACCATCAAGTTTATGTATTAGGACAACAGATGATTGTTTTTAAATGGATTAGCTACTGTCTGGAGAATTGTAGATAGAAATGCCACTACACTTATTATTGAGGTGACAGCTGATATAGGAGGAAGGAATTTGATGACATATAAAAGCAGGCGGGGTAGGAATTTCTTCTGTACTTAGAACTAGGTTAGAATTATACTGCGCAGAGGTGACAAAAGCAGAAAGGTCAAGAGGACAGCTGGAACCAAAGTGCCTGGTGTGGCCATCCTTTATGCATACTGTTGAGAAGTCAGATCTAATCTGAAGTAGCATTCTGAAACAGCTGTGTTTAGAACTGTGCACAAATACTAAACAACAGCTTATAAGCATTAGGTTTACAGCCATAGACCTAAACCTAAATTTAATGCAGACTTACCATATATAAGTTTACAATACAGGGGACAAAAAACACGTTCAGTGACACCATAGGGATACAATGAGCAAACTCGGACTATGGAAAATTCCTCAAGACAAATGATCCAATTCTTTAAATTACATGGTACGATTGAGAAGCTGTGACTAAAAGCAAAGCCACATATATATATAGATATTATTTGAACAAACCAATTATAAAAACAAATCATGAAGAGATAGTAAGGAGCCCGGCTGGTGTAGCTCAGTGGTTGAGCATCAATCTGAGCCAGAAGATCTCAGGTTGAGTCCAAGTCAGAGCATATGCCCAGGTGGTGGGCTCCATCTCCAGTGTGCGGGTATGTAAAAGGCAGCTGATCATGATTCTCTAGTCATTGATGTTTCTCTCACTCACTCTCCCTTCCTCTCTGAAATCATTAAAAATATATTTAGAAAAAGAAAAATCTAACTGAATAGTAAGACATTACTGTTAACTTTTTAAATAATAAAAGTACTATGGTTAAGTTTAAAGTTCTTACCTTTTTCTTGAATTGGCATATTTGAGGATGAAGTCATTTATCTGAGATTCTCTTCCAAGTAAGGGTGGAGGTGGAGTGAATTGGTGAGGTATAATCAAGGCTGGCTGGCCACAATTTGATCTGTTTTTGGAGCTGAGAAATGGGTACTCTACTACTTCTATTTGATATTTCCCAGCATAAAAGTTTAAAATTATTTCTCCAAAAAGATGTATTTTAATTCAGGTAGAGTGGTATAAGTTTGTGAACCTCCTTACAAGAACCTAGAAAACTAATAGCACAAGACAAAAATTAGGGCACAGGAGGAGATATCCTTGGCAAAGCGACCTCTGACGTATAAACCTTAACCCCCCCCATGCAGATGTACCCTCCACATCTTCCATCTTCTAAGAGTGGAATTTCACACATCCATAGTTATTTCAAAACAAGAAGGTAAGTAAAAACTTGTCACAATTGAGAATTCAAGATTAATCTCTTGCCCTAGCAGGTTTGGCTCAGTGGATAGAGTATTGTCCTGTGGATTGAAGGGTCCTAGGTTTGATTCTGGCCAAGGGCACATGCCCGGGTTGTAGGCTCGATCCCCAGTGGGGGTGTGTGCAGGAGGCAGCCAATCAATGATTCTCTCTCATCATTGATGTCTCTCTCTCCTTCCCTCTCTGAAATCAATAAAGAAATATATATTTTTAAAAAGATTAATCTCTTAAACAGGACCTTTGTTGACATTTGCTTTTGCTCTTCTTCAATGCCTGTCAAGTAAAGGAAACAAATTGTTCACTATTTAGAGGCAGTTTAAGGTCTACAGAAATACTATTAGAACATGTAATAGGAACACTCTTGACCCTCTCAGAAATTACTCATCATGCTAAGCTATATTAGTTAGAAACAGAACGTATATAAATAGCATACCCAACATTTTTAAATTCAAAGGAATCTTGTTTCCTTCAATGTAGCTGCTTTGTGATGCTACTTCCTCCACCCGCCACTGGTGAAAAAGTTTGAAAACCTTTGTAATCTTCTTCAGAAGCTTTAACTTTAAAAAAAATAATAAATAAATCCTTAATGGCATTAAGTCTTCATCTTTTTGTAGGTGTATTTGATTTCCCAAAATAGCAATAAATCATTTGGAGCCACATACAGTGGACAAGTAACCAAGGTGGATGAAAAAAAATGGAATGGAAAACCTAATTCTACATAAAAGAGGAATATGCAAATCGACCAAATTGCTTAACTACTGGTCACTATGACAAGCACTGACCACCAGGGGGCAGATGCTCAATGCTGGAGCTGCTCCCTGGTGGTCAGCACACTCCCACAACAGGGAGGTAGGCAGCCAGAATCTGGCTCAAGGCAAGAGCTCGCAGTAGTGGTGGCAGGAGCCTCTCCACAGCCTCCACAGCAGCGCTGAAGGATGTCCAGCTAGGGCTGCCAAGCTGCGAGAGGGCACAGACGTGGCTGAGACAAACCTCACCCCCAGTGCACGAATCTCATGCACTGAGCCTCTAGTGTACCTATAAAATACTGCAGTATTTTATTATGGCCTTTTAAAATCTCTAATTTCGCTTCTAAAGTATTGGGAAAAATAATTCTCAATATAAGTAATTTGAAAAAGGTTCATTTGGATACACAACAATGGCATTTTCAAAACTTCATTTTCCTAGTGTGCAAGATTTTTATCAGCCAACCAACCAGGTTCTGAGGGCCTCACCTCATTATTGAATTAGCCTAGCCTAGATAAAAATCACTCAATATATAAATTAAAAAAAAAAAAACTTTAAAGCTCAATAGTTGGATCTGACTCACCATCATGTTAAAAGTTTGCATTTGTTTGTTCATAAGGACAGTTCACTTTAGAAATAGTCCTTAAAAGTGACGTATTTAATGTTACACTCCCATTTTCTTTTTCCATATATACAGGGAAGACTTAAGAATTGTAAAATCTCAAACTAGCTAAGAATAGGTTTGCCAGATTATCAGTACAGCCATTTTACTATTAAAATTTTGCTCATTTAAATAATTTAACAAAATATTTGAAGCAGTTTAGAAAATCAAGATTTGTATTTTATTTCCTTGTAAAAATCTTTACACATGCAGACAAACCAGTGTTAAGAAAGTATTCACCATCATTTAAACAAATAACCACTTAAATAGAACAGTGTCTGCAATTTTATCTGTATAAAAATAAGATACATTTTTACAGAATTCACACTCCAGTTCTTATAGCAATAAACAATACACAACTATAATAAGTACAATTGAACCCGACCATGGTTTTCAATTTGATACTGCTAGGGCATTTTAATGTGCAAAAAAAAAAAAAAAATTAAAAAAAATTAAAAAACATAGTTCTTTTCAAAATGTCCTCAGTGTTTCTAGAGACCTAGAGGGTTTTAAGAAATCAAATCCTAATCAGTTTGCTTTTAATATTTTGAGTCCATACATCACACTGTAGATAGGCAAAACCAGAAATTGATGCAGGCTCAACCGAAGAAAGTCAGCGCCTGTGCCTGCCATGTCCTGAGCGGCTGCCACCATGATGCTTGCCTTTATGGGACCTCTCAAAGGAGCGAGATCTTTCACGCCTGTCCCTATGATGTCCCCTTTCATGCCTGTGTTTCTTGGCCGCATCTGAGTGATCCCGAGACTTGCTCTGAGATCGAGAACGAGACTTTTTCCTTTTATGACCATGTCTATTTGAACTTTTTAAATCTTCTCTGGTATGCTTGGCCTTAAGGTGAGGAGAACCATGATTATGATGTCTTCTTGGGCTTTCACTGTGACTGCGGGACCTGCTTCTTGACCTCGAGCTGTATGTTCCAGACCGACTCCGCCTATTATTGTAACTTAAATAAAAAGTTAAGATTTAGATTCAATTTCTGCTGGAAAGATATTATTTTGGTAGTGTTCATAACAGGTGGAAGACAGAACTGTCAGGCCTGTATTGACTTTTATTAAATTTCTACCCCTCACTACCTTCCCTCAAGCCTATATTAGACAAATCTTAAATGTAAATAATGTCTATATGCCAAGGAGAGTAATTAGCAAGTTTTATAGGATGTTCTAGATAGTATTTTCCACACATGAAAAAGAGCCACAATCCTATATAATAAAAGCCTAATATACTAAGTGTCTGGTCATCCAGTCTTCGGTTTAACCAATGAAAACGTAATACGCTAATGATATACTAGGGCCGCTCAACTACTCACTATGGAGCGCACTGACCACCAGAAGGCAGACAGTTGACCAATCAACCAGTTACTATGACATCACTAACCACCAGGGGCAGACACTCCAACAGCAGGTTAGCCTGCTGCTGGGGTTTGGCTGAATGGAATTGAGCAAGATGGGCAGAACATGCCCTGCAGCCCTCCTGCAGTACCTCCCCAGCTAGCCAACCTAGCAAGTCCCTCCCCGGCCCCAAACGTACACCAGCGGGGTCCCTCAGCCTGGCCTGTGTCCTCTTGTAATCTGGGACCCGTCAGGGGATGTCGAAGAGCCAGTTTCAGCCCAATCCCACAGGCCAGGCCGAGGGACACCACTGGTACACAAATTTGTGCACTGGGCTTCTAGTCTACTTATAAAGCTGATTAGAAGATTCTTTGGCTATGGTTGATTTATTGAGTAATAAGTGACTACTGAAATAGTCCATTTTCTAACTGAAATCAGATAAAAATTTTTTCACACCTAATTTGTTCAATTTTTTTGAAGAGTAACTTTTTAAAAACTCCAAAAAAGATAGTTTTCTCTGACAGACTAATTACTTACTGTCTTCTTGGAGTATGTGACCTAGAATGTGATCGTGTTCTTGACCTTGATCGACTTGCACTTCTGCTATTTCTACTTCTCTTGCTGTCTTTCCTTACACTTCAAAAAACACAAAACAAAAACCCAAACAAAACAGTATATTAGTTACGTACCTAGTGTGTTAGAAATTAATCACATATAAGATTCCCGGGGCCAGTTCTAACTCAAGTATACTCACCCATTATAAGGGCTTTTGGAAGCCTGCTGTCTGTCTTCAGGTTCTTTTTTGACCATCTTCACATTAACAGAAATTGGTGACTTCTCTTCAGCCTTTACTTCTCTTGGTGATGCTTAAATAAACATAAGAAAGACATGTTAACTATTGGATTTTAACAGAAGGTCAAAAGTTGTTCATATGTATAATTCAAGTATCATGCTTGTAAGTATATCTTTAGTTGACTATCAAGAGAAAGTAGTAATGGCTATATATATATATACATATATATATATATTAATTTTTCAGAGAGGAATAGAAAGTTAAAAACATTGATGAAACATTGATCAGCCGCCTCCTGCACACCCCCTACTGGGGATGTGCCCGAAACCAGAATCAAACCTGGGACCTTTCAGTCCACAGGCAGAGGCTCTATCCACTGAGCCAAACCGGTTTCGGCAATAATGGCTTCTTAACATCATTGTTTCCTTGCAAATGTTAAATGCCAAGACATTCTAATAACCACACACCTTCGGTGCCCACCCCATTTTAACTCTGAATAAATCTTACATGGTTTAGAGGCTGGAGAAAATCCACCAAGGGTTGAAAGAGCTGGAGTTCCATCAGGATTTAATCCCTTTGCTTTTAATTTGGCTTCTTGTAAGGCCACTTTTCTTTTCTCTACTTCTTTTTCCAGCAATTCATAGTTTGGCTGTTGGAAGAAAATGAAGTTAGTATCTCTCCTTCACAGTTTAGAGTGTTACCATTGAGAAAGTATTAGCACAAACACAAGTAAACAGAATTACCTTTTTCCTGGTATAAAGCCTAAGAGTTTCTACACAGATATCCTGTATCTCCTCTTCAGTAGTACCAAAAAGGAGAAACCAATGGGGACGAGTTGGTAATGGAATCTAAACCATAAAAAGAGAGTGATTTAGATCAAATGTTTACTGTTTTTTATTAGGATTAATAAAACAAAACAGGCTATCTAAACCTACCTGAAGAGCTCTAGCTGCAAGGTAGATGCAAGCACATGCTATAGTCTCTGGTTGAAATCGAACAAATACATTGGTTCGAAGACTATCATTCATATAATTCCTGAAAAAAATTTTAATCATAAGCTCTGGACATAAACCAGTTCCTAAAGCTTATATAAAATTGGAGACTCAATCTACTTTATTCTTTTTTCTTCTCATTATATTCTAGCAAATAACAATTCTTAACTCAAAAATCAGAGAGATAAGAATTTAACACTAGAACAATTCTTCAGCTTTTCTATGACTAAATTCCTTTAAAATAATTCTATTATTCCAAATAGTACATGTATAATTTTAAAACTGTATTTTTATGAAAAACAATGCTCTAAAAGTCAATTCTGAGTAACTAATTTCAGAAATGATAAACCACTCCAACAATACTTCAAGCCATTAATTATTGACCATCTCTCCTTTATCCACAATGAAAAGCAGTGTCAATCAAGTTCTTTCAAAAAATTCAAAGTACTGTGACAGGGGTAAAAAGGTAAGCACTCACCAAGTTATATTAAGAAAACTAAGTACTTCAGAAAATCTAGACAGGCAAGTGAAGAGCAATAATATATAAAACAGCCTTGTTTATATACCTTTTTTTTTTTGTGACTAAGTACAAATAAAGCAATTAACTACTTTAGTTAATAAACTGCTTGATTTCTTAAGTAGTGAACCCTTACAACATTCCTGAAGTATTGAAAAATTTTTACAAATTATTTAAAAGGTTAAACTACAAGTTTGTTTCTTAAAAATCCTTACCGTAACTGGTAAATCTGTCTTACAAAACATGTATTAAAAATGTCATGCATTTTACAAAAGCAGTAAGACTTTTCTATTATTAATATTTACTGAATCCAAAAGAAGCATGGCAGTCATAAGTCCAGAACATAAAAATTAAGTCCTGTACACCTATGGTCTTTGAGACAGTAGTTATGTCTGGACCAAAAGTCATTGTTTTACTTTACCTTGAATTAAGTTAGCACTCCAAATCACAGATCTCCATTTCAAAAGTCCAAGTTATAAAGTGCTTTGAAAAATCAAGTACTTAATTTTGTTATTGTCTGCAATAGTCCAGCAGCTAGAAATTCATCCAGAATGGAAATAATGCCCACTTTAAGCTACAAGTTGTAGCTTCCTTTGGTAGAATTCATGCTATACATACTGAAAATTGAAATCTAGTCAAACTCCTAACAAAAAAAATCATTTAATTCATAATGTTCAAATAACAATCTATCAAAAATGAACTATTCATTCTGATAGTTACAGGTATACATTCAATACATAGGCATGTTGAATAGTTACTTCTAGAAGTAAATATACAAATCCTTTTGACACCCCGACAGAACTAGAAGATGCTGCCAGATGGATATGGACCACTTCAGTGAATCTCGGATGAGAGCTTGCACTGGATTGGCTGGAGAGCAGGGCAGCCAATCAGGCCATCCTGAGGTCATGGGCTGAAGTGCAGAGGGCAGAGTTCTATGACTTACCATCATGGACTACCCTTTAATTAAAGAGTAGAAAAAAGAAAAAAGTTAAATTGAGTTCTCCATTAAAAATAAATAGTCAAGCCAAGAAAACAGGAAGCAGAAATAAGCATTATTTACCTTTTGATTAAAAAACAAAAAAAAACAACAAAAAGCACCAAAAGAAACTCATCTCATTATTTTGGAAAGGGAAAATGAAACTTACTTTATTTCTGCTTCTGTTTTCCTGACTAGGAAAAATTGTAAAAAACAAACAAACAAACTTACCAGGCAGTTTGAACCAGGGTTTGATTACGTTCACATTCTAAGACTTGTAAATACATAAAAATGATCTGAAGGACAAGGGGAAAAAAACTCAGTTTAGCACATCACTGGTTCTTTCAGAGTACAGAGTTCAATGCATATAAGCAACTGAAAATATTAGGTTCAAGTTTTAATTCTTCTATAAACTACTTTAAATAATACAGACCAATTTAAAATGTATCTAAATTAATGTGGGTTATTACACTACTAGATTTCATAAAAATTGTCTTAAAATGTTTCAAGATTGTACAGGGAAAAAAAATTGGGAGTTATTTCAATAAAAAAAAAATTCTAATTTTTCATGAATACTAAGTGGCAGGTACTGTGTCCTGCAAATAAGATTATAGCATTTAATTTCCCAAGGTACAATTCCGAGTGTCCCAACCCTAAACACTATGTTTTAAAAGTTATACAATGGGCATGATACATTGTAATACTCCTAGTGGGTATTATAGTAAGTAATCAAACACTGAATATTTCTATAGTGAAGTTTATCACACTATATAAAAGTAGCTTTACCTCATTTCAGATGAGGTATTTTAGGACCTATATTTCAATTTTCGAGATGTGAAATCTAAGAACAGAGATATCTGCCAAAGTCACACAGCTAATGGCAGAGACAAGTTTCTATTGCAGATAGTAGTTCTGCTTTAGGGCATCCATTCTTGTAACTATTTTGCTGTTACTTATGTTAGTCATATGCAAGCCAAGACTTGCTAGAGAAACCTTTGAACATTCAGGAACTGTAACAGTAAGCAGCCAACACAACTTGAACATTTTACTATGCAACAGGTAGCATGCCAGACATTTTTGTGCATATATATATATATATATATATATATATATATATATATATATCCACACACACATATCCACACACATATATGTAGAATTTATTCCTTGGAATGATTTATATCACCAACTCCGTTTCTAGGTAGGGAAAACTGGGTTAACCATAGAGACAAACTTATCAATGCCTACACAACAGTAAAGTTTTGAGCCTGTCTTTTTTTAACTCCCATTTTTGTAATAAATTTCAAAATCCAAAAGGTCACATTTAAAAACCAAGGTTTCTAACTATACAAACATATAAACATATATTCATGTAAGATGAAAGTTTAAGAAAACCCTAATACTTACGAATATAATTTCTGTACTCTATAACTCACCTTATGGGGATGCTTGACATGAACACAAAATCCCAACTCCTTTAGCACCCTCCTCTCTGCTTTGATAACTTGATTTTTGGTGTTAATGTAGTTTTGATCAAGGATGAGGGGGCTTGGAGTCCTATAGTTTGTAAGAAATAAAATCAAAACTGTTTTGCACATCCAAAAAATTTTATTTGTGGCATCTCCGTTTTCCCTTCCAACCAACTATTGGCAACAGAAACCAGCTTTTTAAACTCCTGCAAACAAGTTAAGGCATTAATCTTATGCTGTCCAAGTTATGCTAATTAAATATATACTTTCTAGACTAAATTCCATAGAAACTAACTCAACCCTGCAATGAAAATACATCATTCTACTTCTCTTGTATTTATCTTTGGTTCTTTCATATGGATACGTTAGGTATATATGTTGCTTAATGTCACTGACAGCTTATCACAAATCCCATTAGTCTCCAAACTCTCTGCAATGACAAACGAATGTGCTCCTGAAAATATTTACTATAAGACCTTGTAAGAGATTAGAGTGATTTTACTCATTTTATAAAATATCAACTCTTGGTTACTTTATGGCCAAAATTAAAATTAAGGGGAAAAAATGTTGGGTAGCTAATCCAGATTTCTCCTGCAAATGGGCAATTTGTTTAAGCAAATTGTCCTAAGATTCTATTTCTGTTAAAGAAAATAATCTGGAAACTACAGATTTAGTTTAATTACCAAAATAGTTTGTAAAATTAAATCAGACTAAAAATTCAAAGTGATAAATAAAGACCAAAGTGATAAATAAAGACTATGCCTAAATTTGGTTGAGTTGTAGTTATTAGGCAGTATATTTAGCAATGCAAGAGAAGGAAAGACCATAATGAGGTAATGAGGGCAACACTCAAGGTCTCTGTGCCAGATTCAAGTTTGATAGCTTCCAAAGTTATGCAGAAGGCTACCAATCAAGAGGTTCAATATGTTAGAAACAGCACATTCAATTAAAAGACTAACTTAAGTCTTGAAATGAAAAAACAGTTTTTTATTTTTATTTAAATCTTATGTTCAAAATTAGCTTTTTACTGAGACTTTTTTTTTTTTGGGGGGGGGGGGTAAAGACTTGGACTTTTCATTTAAAAGCCCATAAAATGTCCTGGTGTCCTTTGTTTGGTACATTTTTAGAGTGAACCAACAAAAAATGTTTTTGTTGAGATATTATTAAAAATATTGATTACATGATATATACATATATATGTAGGATATTTAAATATTTTCCCCATACTCAGCCAAAAAGATCCAAGAGTTTCTGTCCTGGGCAGAACACAACATCTACTTTAAAAAGATAGTAATTCTGAATATTATCCCAACTCACAACTCCTTTTATCATGCACAGCAAATCCAGAAAAATGTACTCTAACACTTTAAAATAAAAAAACAATTTAAATACATTCACTTGAAGATTAGATAACAATGTGAAATAAGCTGCATTAACTACCCCCCTGTGACGTTATCAGAGTAGAAATCATTTCTTTTCTCACATTTAAAATGATGAAAACTAGAATGCTTGCTAGGTTATTTCAATTTTTTTTTTAATCAAATTCTATAAAACAAGACAAAAGCTTGGCAAGCTGACAAAATGGAAAATAGCTGCTAAGATTAACAACGCTGAATGCAAATGGCCTTCACTCAATTCAATTCCTATTACAAATATAAAAGGTGTGAGGAATGAGGCCATCAATTAAGAGACTGAGCCGATTTCTAACATAGTATCCATGAATCCATTTTTATTAGGACAATAAGCTACAAATTCTTTGGAGGGGGAAAATCAAATTTACTTCAAGAGCAATAAATGTATACATGAAAGCATATCTCAAAGAACTTAAGGTTTATTATTTTTCAGGTTTCATCATGACAGGAAATTTAGACGTTAAATCACCTCAGACTAATGTCTCCCTCGACAGGCATTAGGAGAAAGGAGACCTTCAGTGTTACAGGGACACCCAGAATTTTAACTCTTAACCCACTGCAACTGGGACAGCAAAACTGCACCATTAGAAACCACATAACAGCAGTTTTATCTCATTTCCCAATTCTTTTGAGTAAACTTTACACATCTTACTAAGCTTCCTTTAAAAGTTTCCTTCAAATTCTGTTAAAATTGATTTTTCTCATAATTAACCAGCTAAACACTTGTTCAAATTATGGCTACTCTCTGGTGGTAAATCAGGGTTAATTATCAATTGTGTTTAAACCACCTGTTATTTTCCATCTACTCTGCCACAATCTTTACTTTCCCTCTATTTTCCTGCTTAATACACAGAAATCTGCAACACTACTTCAAAGGATCATTCCAATAACATCGAATGATTAAGGAAACCAAATCCATTATCCACTATTAATTCAACTACATACTCAACTTTTTGCTTAGGCTTACTAATACCTACAGTTTTCAAAGTTAACTCTGTAGGTGTATAATCCAACACCTTCATTTTTGTACAGAATTGGTTTTCCTCACAAATCAAGGCTCAATAAATGTTTAATTTACAACTTATATTTTGTAGAAATAAAATGTGTTCCGATAAATAGGTTCAAGAATATCCAAGCAAGTGGTTTCTTTATATTAACATAGTACCAATTAGTACTTTCTGTAGCAACAAGTACATTAAATTGAATTAAGGTTTACTAGAATGTCTTCCTCTCCAATTACGTTAAATCTCCTTTCTGATAAGTTTGAAGAGGTGGCATTTTTAAAAAATCTCTTAAAAAAGAAATTATCTATTAGGAGAGAAAAAGCATTCGTTGTCAACTAACAACCAAATCTAACTCTACCTTCCCAGCTTTAAAGTTTGTCATACTTTTCAAATTAATTTATATAAAAAGAACAATTTTCACATTTTAGTCTTAATAGGAAATCTTGGGCTTTGGCTTTGGCCACTGTAAGTTTATTATCTGTCCTCTTAGGACAGCTATTTTTCTGTTAGCATGATTCAGTTCAAATACACCTTGAAGAAAAGGAAATTAGGATCAGGAGATACAAACGTGGTTAAGTTTCACTGATGTAGTATGAAAACTAGTTCTTCAAGGAACTATACTACAGTTTACAAAGAGGCAGACACCTGCTCAATACACAGAAATCTGCAATACTACTTCAAAGGATCATTCTTTTTTTTAGCAGTGTTTAAAAGCAAAATGAAGACCACCATAAGAGCCATAAAATAAAACTGTGAATGGAGACTGGACTTATGACTCTTCCAACTTTCATCCATGATCTATATACGTGTTGAAAATACCACACCATATGGTAGTTGCATAGTCTGAAGATGTCTTCTTTTAGAAACAAGCCTTATCTTTGTAAGTTGTAAATTACACGTTTATTGAGCCTTTTCCTTGAAACTACAGAAAACCCTATTTACTGTGAACATATTCCACCCCAAAAGCCAATTATAATTGTAAACTATTAAATTCAGCCATTTATTCCGAGTTTAAAAGACAATTACCAAACTACCAAAAAAGTCAAAGGGGGGAAACAGTCAAATAATAAAGAATGTGGCTTGGCATTGATACTTTATAATAAAGTTCACCTGGTAATTCTAATGTGTAGCCAGGACTGAAAAAAAAAAAAAAAAAGATCTAAAGGCTACAAAAATGATTCCTCCTTTGTAATTTTCTAGTTCACACTACAATAAAGCTTTCATAAACTTCATTAAAATAAATAACATTAAAATAAACTGACATTATTTTATCAACTAAAGTATAATACTGACAATACTTTCTAATGACATTAATCTATAAAAAGAAAATATTAAGTAAGCTACAGTTACATAACTTGGACAGCAAAGATTAAAGCTTATAACAAGAAACAGGAGTTTTTCTAAATGGTTCAGCAGTGGCCAACCTGTTAGTCCCCGATTCCAGTGACCTATTCTCAGAGCACTGGCTTCTCCTTGGGGATTTTCCATACTTCACTCACTGTTGCCATGACGACAGCTTCATCGCTATGTACCACTCCACATCACCCAGGCTTTGGTAAATGTAGCTGGTCGCTGTATAGTCGGTTGCAAGGGAAAAAAGAGTTGAAGTTAATAACATATACAAGTTACATGTCTGAGTAAACTTGTAATATGCATAGAAACACTTTTACATCCTGCTTTAAAAAAAAAGGCTTCCATGCAATTAACTTCTTTTAAATTTCATGCTAGCCGCTTCTAAGATCGAGACAAAAATCAGTCTCTCCGTAACAACCCCCCCAAAAAAAACCAGTTACAGACACAAAATTCA
>PVJN01005735.1:0-79926 GCA_004026805.1 Lasiurus borealis | reverse complement strand
ACATTAGCAGAAAAGCTAGTGAAATCTGAATGAAGTTCATAGTTTAGTTAATATTAACGTGCCAATGTTAATTTCTTATTTTTGACAAATGTGCCTTGGTTATATAATATATTCATATTATATATTTCATGTCAGTTCATATTACAACTTTCTAAAAATCTAAAATATTCCAAAATGAAGTTTATTTCTTAAAGTAATATAAAAAAAAACCTGAGCATAATAAATGAAAAAAAGCTAGGTGGGGAATAGTATATACAGTATACTAGTATAGCATTTGTATACTAAAAGATGGGGTTTATCTATAACAATAAAAGAGTAATATACTAATTAGAGGACATTTTTCTGGACATCATTCCAGACATCCTTCCTGATGAAGCTAGGGCCAGAGGAATGCTAGCCTGGGTCACGGGTGCCTGCTGACGGCTGAAGGGAAGCTGGTGCCAGCAGCCAGGGGAAGGAAAGCCTACTCTTGCACTAATTTTCATGCATCGGGCCTCTAGTATGTATATTTTTTATTATGGGCATAGAAATCCCTAGTAGCATATGATCTTACATCACCAAAAAAGAAATTTTATAGTGCTTATCTCCTTATTCCTTGGAGCAGAGGTTGTTAACATCAATGTTAAGGTTAGCTGGGATCTTTTAGTTTTCACTTTCACATTAAACCATGTGGTACTCTTTTCATTCTTTTACCAGGGACCATGTGTGCCTTTCATATAATTTTAAAACAACTCATTTAAAAAATAAGGTATGGAAATTGACTAACATGATGACTGACACATTGTAGATGCTCAATATTTGAAAATGTTTATGGTTTTTACTTTCTACTTTATATTCTCTATGATATCTCTTATATATCTAACTAGAGGCCTGGTGCACAAAATTTGTGCACAGTGGGGGGGGGGTGTCCCTCAGCCCAGCCTGCACCCTCTCCAATCTGGAACCCATAGAGGGATGTCCAACTGTCTGATTGCTCACACAATCCAGGACTGTTGGCTCCCAACTGCTCGCCTGCCTGCCTATCTGATTTCCCCTAACTGCTTCTGTCTGCCAGCCTGGTCACCTCCTAGCTACTCCCCTGACAGCCTGATTGATGCCTAACTGCTCCCCTGACAGCTTGTTTGCACCTAACTGCTCTTCCCAGTCACCTCCAACTTCCCTCCTCTGCTGGCTTGGTCACCCATAACTGCCCTCACCTGCAGGTTTAATCATCCCCAACTGTCCTCCCTTGCAGGCCTGGTCCCTCCCAAATGCCCTCCTCTGCTGGCCTGATCACCCACAGCTACCCTCTCCTGCTGGCCATCTTGTGGTGGTCATCTTGTGTCCACATTGGAGCAGCAGTCATCTTTGACCACATGGGGGAAGTCATCTTGTGTGTTGGAGTGATGGTCAATTTGCATATTATTTAGATAGGATTAGATAGGATAGAGGCCTGGTGCATGGGTGGGGCCAGCTGGTTTTCCCTGAAATGTGTCCTGGATCAGGATAGGGGTTCCCTTGGGGAACCTGGGTGAGGGACCTTGGTGATTTGCTGGCTGACCCAAGTGGAGGCCCTGGTGACCCAAGTGGAGGCCCTGGTATCTGGGATTTATTTATCTTTTATAATTGAAACTTCATAGCCTTGAGCAGAGGCCAAGGCAGGTCAGGGCAGCTGAAGCTTGACTTCCTCTATCACCAGGGGCAACTCAAGCCTCCTACTCTCTCCAACTCTGTGGCTGCTGCCATTTTTATTGGGATTTATTTATCTTCTATAATTGAAATTTTGTAGCTTTGAGTGGAGGCCTGGTCTGGCCAGGGCAGGTGGAAAGCTTGGCTTCCTCCATTGCCGGGAAACCTAAGCTTCCTGCTCTCTCCATGGTGGCAACCATCTTGGTTTGGTTAATTTGCATTCTTGCTCTTGATTGGCTGGTGGACATGGCTTGTTGGTGTAGCAGAGGTATGGTCAATATGCATATTACTCTTTTATTAGATAGGATAACAAATTGTAAATTTTTATTGAGTATTGACTATGTTCAGGCCCTATTTTAAATACTTTACACATAATATCTCACTGCTTTCCACAATAACATTCTGAATTTGGGTACAATTGGTATCCACATTTTGTAGAAAAAGAAATAGGAATAAGGAAGTTAAGTAAATTGCCAGGGTCACATGGTTAATAAATGGTGGAGCTAGGATTTGAACCCAAGCAAGCTGACTCCAAAGTCTTTTACCATATATGTCTCTGTTTACCTCTATAGATGCTATAGAATATATTTTAACATATAGAATATATTACCATAGAATATGTTTTAACTTCCTAATGGTTATGTGATAAGTATAATTTATTTTCAGTGGAAGAGACTAGTCACTTTTAATTTTTAATGAAGGGTGATTCAACATCTCTGGCCTTCTTTTAAAACTTTAGCAAAATGACATTTACTGCTTGACCCCTTACTTTTAAATGTTCATACTGGTCTTTACATTATTTGATAATTTTCACTAGACTAAATGATCCTACTTATGATCACTTTTTATATACTTAGTTATTTAGTCTTTATAGGTGCTCTTTTGTGGGAAATTATCAATCACTCTCTAGGTATCTTAAAAGTGAACCTTTTTCTTTAAAAAGATAAATAGCAGTTGTTATTTCTTTCCTCCTCTTCTTCTTTTTATATAAATCAGGCCATTTCTTTGGCATGTTATCATCTAAATTTGTCTATCAAAACCTTTCCCAGACTTAAATGAATAAATGAATATTTATTTTCTCATTAGCTTGCATCAGTCTCTGGTAAAAAAAAAAAATTACAACTTATGTTAGTTGTTGATAGACTTTTATACACCCAAAGTAATAGGCCTTTTTCTTATTAAAAAAATACATAGAAGCTTCAATTATTACCTCATTTACTCATCAGTAGCAGAATATATTTTGAACCCCAATCATCATCATAATTTTTGTCAGTAATCAACATTGGTTTCCTATTGTGTATATGACACTGTTATTTATGAGGAATCATGAATTCCTAGCCACACTCAATGTCTCATTAATTTTACTACAAAAACTTCAAAATTTATTGCGTGTGAGTACTATAATCATACAAGGCTCTTTGGAAGCTAAAATACAATAAATAAAACTGAGAAACTGGATCATAAAGTAGATACAAAAATGTGATGAAAAGAATGGAAAATGAGCCAGGGTCACTTATCATAATAAATTAATTTCCACTAACTATCCCTAAGGTGTTTGATGAAGTGATAGATGTTTAAGAGAGCATAAAGTCAGTGTGGTCACTGGTTTCCTGCTTAACTGAATAGGGAAGATTTAAATAATGGAGCATGTAAGAGTTTTCTGTCAGCAAATGTACTCTGAAATGCAATTCAGCAGAAATTTATTGAGAGTCTTCTGACAAAGTATGTTACCAAGAACTGTCCCTGAGGATGAACAAGTATGTTCTCTACTCTTAGGGAGCTTACTATCTAGTTAGAACAGTGATAGCCAATGTGTGAATTGGGAAAGGCCATTCGAGGGGTCGCAGCTTGAGGAGCAGTGTTTAGATTAGACTTCAGCCTCCACTCACACTCAGCTAGGCATCCGAGTGCTTTGCACAACTTGCACAATCACAGGTGGCAGCCATGTCCATAACAAAAACAAATATGTTGAAAAGATATAATAGATATATGCATAAAGTCCTGAGTGTGTAGAGAAATAGGTCTGCCCGGACAGGCATTTGAACCTCAGATGATTTGTATGATGTGTTACAGTGACAAAAATGAACACCTGTATTTGTGATTAAGTTGGAGTCACATGCCTAATGCAATGGCCAAAGCCTGACCTGCGTGGGGACAGGCCAATAGAGACATCAGTGAGAAGAAATTCCTGGAAGGCAAAGCAACGGAGCCATTTGCGAACTAGAGAAGAGGATCACAAATATCATGGACTAACCTAAATGCTGTGCTAAGAAGTGAGCACTTTGATAATGTTAGTAGAGAAATAGTAATAAATTTTGCTCACTGAATTTTTCTTTATAATGTGGGAAATCCTAACATTATTTAACTCTATAAGTATAAGTGGGAATTTAATCTTAAAATTTTTTTCTGTGTACTATCTCATTCCCAGGAAATAATTACGATAAACAATTTGAAGTACAAATTTCCCGACACTCATAGAAAGTTGTTATTCTCTAGGACAGTGGTCTCCAGCTTTTTTTTTTTTTAATATATTTTATTGTTTTTTTTACAGAGAGGAAGGGAGAGGGATAGAAAGTCAGAAACATCGATGAGAGAGAAACATCGATCAGCCACCTCCTGCACGCCCCCTACTGGGAATGTGCCCGGCACCAAGGTACGTGCCCTTGACAGGAATCGAACCCGGGACCTTTCAGTCCGAAGGCCGAAGCTCCATCCACTAAGCCACGCCGGTTTCTGCGACCTGGTGCTTTTTTAATAAAGCACCAATATATGTTGGTTCATTTATTTATAAATTCAATACACATTTTACTAAAATTGGCTAATATCCCCAGATATAATAAACAATTTAAAGCAAAGTTCATCATTAAGGATAGTGAATGCAAATCCACATTTCAATACCTTCTTGATAACCTTATAAAAATTTGTTTTACTGTCACATTGGTCAGCCTTTTAGCTTTCTAAGGTGTCTGACTGAGTTGTACCAGGAGGAAGAAAAGTATTTGCTCTGCATTTTCTCCTTTCCTTGTGCTTATAAAGGAGGATCATATTATGGCGAAGAGCACTGTCTGAGGTGAATTGAAGCTCTGCCATTGGCCAGTAACTTAAACTCTCATGTTTAAAATGAGAATAAAAACAGTACCATCCTCACAGGGTGTTGTGAAGGTTAAATGAATTACTGGAGAGAGCACTTACGACAGTGCCTGGTGTGCAGCACATGCTATGTAAGGATTTGCTACCGTTGGCATTGTATTTCTACTGTTGTTTTTTTGCAGGAATCTTTTAAAGCCTCTTCTGTTTTCTGTTATTGACAGATAATGTAATCTGTAAATCTACCTCACTGAACCCTCGGTGACCCTCTCTTTGCTGGGAGCTTCCCCTTTCTTCAAGTGGCCGGGGTACAGTATGGCCAAGAGGCCATCAGACATGCATGCTGAGTGGGAGTGCTGATGTCAATCCACACATCAAATGTTAGTCAATCCTCGGCTTTCTTTTAAAAAAAAAATGAAAAGCAAATAAGTGCTTGTGTGTATTCTATTATTTTCTTCTCATACCTCCGTGGGTTTGTATGCTAACATTTTCTTTCCACATCTCAGTGGGTTTCTAGGGAATTCCCTGTGATGTGCCCACCCACTCTGGGTGCCTGTGTGCTAGGGGACGCACTGCTGAGAATAGCTCCCCAGCCTTGGAGAGCTGACAGCTGTGGAAGCAGGACGCGAATCAAGATGAAGCCTTGGGCTGGGAAACAAATGCAGGGACATGAAAGGACAGGCAGAGAAAAGGAAACTTGGCAAGGGCTCATCAGTGGAATTTTAGCTGGAGGCAATCCTGTTGAGAAAGCTTTTCCTGGGCAAGTCAGTGAGGCCATGGGGTTTCAGATCCCGCATGTTCCCACAGCTCAGCTGCAGGCAAGTAAGTATGTACCCAGCACCTACTGGGGCCCAGCCCTGTGCTATGTGCCTGGGGGTAAGTGGTCACTTCTGCAAGGAGTTTATACTCTGACTGAGATGACTAACATCAACATAGAATTTCAATATGAATTATTTATTGATGTCTATTAATATGTAAAAATGCATACACTTTATGCATAAGTCTCATAGCACAAAATGCTATAATTTACAGAAGGAACTACTTAGCTTTCCTTGAGTTTTTAGAGGAATGGCTT
Source organism: Lasiurus borealis (assembly GCA_004026805.1). Classification (NCBI taxonomy): domain Eukaryota; kingdom Metazoa; phylum Chordata; class Mammalia; order Chiroptera; family Vespertilionidae; genus Lasiurus; species Lasiurus borealis. The sequence goes on along the minus strand of PVJN01005735.1, from coordinate 74,096 downwards.
CTAGAGGGAGGAGATGGTGCCTGGGTAAGTATTAAAAGAACAAACTTTCCTTCATTAATATTAAACAAAAACCAAACAAAAAAAAACACCCCTTCTTTTACTGTTTATTAAAGATGCTGTTCCCAATGACCCAGGCTTTGTATAGAGTCACTACAGACACAAGAATATAAATACCAGGAGGACATTTGTTGTTGGTTTTTTTTTTTTTTGTTTGTTTGTTTTCACTATTGTGAGCCTGGTGTCTACCAAAATACTTGACACATAGTGGGTTCTCATTTGTCAAATAAATTAATGGATAAAGCTTCAGAGTCTCTCTTGAATCATGGTATGAGTATTATTGTGAGTACAAACCAAATTTAGTCCGAGTTCCACAGCTGAAAAACTGTTCAGGTTGTTCATGTAATCCACTCAAGGCAATCCAAGGAGCCAGCTCTATCACTGAGTTAGCACTCCCATTTCCCAGCTCCTAGCCCAGAGCTTTCTTCACCATCCAATGGCACTTGCCCAGAAGTACCAGATGGCCACCACTCATCGTTCGCTATTCAGTTCTGCTCAAGAGCCAGGAAAGAATCTGATTCCAGAAAGTTGACAGAAATGAAGATAGCTAGAGATTTTTCTCTCCAGCAGCTGTCTCTGTGTTTGTGTCTGGCTTTCTTGCAAACCAATAGTTTCTGTTGTTATATGTCCTTTTTCTGTCAGGAAGAAGAAACAAAATAGCATTCAATCTATAGGTACATTTAAACTATGTAACATAAACACATTATCTAACTGCATTCATTATTTTCCAAGCAATTAACCAGACTCATAGCCCAATCTGTATAGCTCAATAGGCAACAGGAGTATGATCAGAATATCTATGAGTTCTGGAGGGTACAATCATTAAGGGTACCTTTTGAATACACTGTGAAATAAATATATAGTCTATAAACTATTACGTTTCATATAAAACAAAAAATATGTATGTATATATATCCTTCAACCCAGAATTTTAAGTTTTAGGCCTCATCATAACACCCCTTTTTCTCTGCATACATCTTATTGTCTCAATATAAATTCTGTAACCTTTTCTAAATAGGAACTTTCTGAACCTTATTAAGTTCCTCCCCACTTTTTAAAAACTATGTTTTTGTTGATTTTAAAGAGAGAGGATGGGAGAGGAAGAAGGAGCTAGAAACATCGATAAAAGAGGGAACAATCAATTGGCTGCCTCCTGCACACCCTCCCACTGGGGGACTGAGCCTACAACCCACGCATGTGCCCTGACTTGGAATTAGACCTGGGACCTCCTGGTGCATGGCAGGGAGCTCAAATAATTGAGCCAATAGGCAGTCCACCCTCTGGACCTTAAACTTAAGTCTAATAGTTTGAATTTTGTTGGCCTCAGTTGTTTGTTAATTCTACCTCCTGGAAATGTCTCAAAACTGCCCCATTTTCTCCATCTCTACTATAACAAGATAGGCCAACAAATATTGTCTCTCGATGAAGACTAATAACATAGCTTTTTAATTCTATTCCTCCCTCCAATATTTTTCCCACACAACAGTAAGAATAATCTTTTTTAAAGAAAAGTCATGTAACTTTTTTGGTTACAATCTTTCCACCCTTCTCATACTTCATGAAGTAAAAGACCAGAGTCAGGATCTGGCCCCTGCCTACTCACCAGCCCCCTCTTGGGCACATTTCTAGATCTTTGACTTTCAGCCACATTCTTTTCATTCCTGAGAGCAGTAAGCTTTTCCCTTCCCTAGGGTTTTGCCCATACCGTGTCCTCTTCTTAGAATGCTATCTACTATGGCACTTACCCTAGCCCATACACCTTAGGCATTTCTGTGAGTGGGCAATGGAGCTGGTGGATGCTGGAGAGCCCTGTCTAGCGGCTCAATGCAGGAAGATTAATGGAAAAGAAGAAAAGACTAGTTTTGGGGTAAACCGAAAGATGCCTTTTTGGGACTTGCAAAATGACTGGGAAGAACCTAGGTAGAATCAGATTTTGGAGAGAATAAAGGTGGGAAGAGGGGAAGAGCTAGATCAAGAAATAGGACCATGTAGGTTTTTGTTTGTTTTATTTATTATTATTATTATTTTCACTTTAAACTGGTGTGACCTTAAGTAGATAAGCTAGCTATGTTTTTTTTATTACCCAGTGAGCATGGGTGGCACTCAGTGAGTAAAGGCGCTTTATGCATGTTTATTGGCTTGAAATGAATAGAACAGCAGAAACAGATTTTGTCTAGAATATTTAAGAATATATTCAAAGTAATTACTTCTATTCATCGAACGACATGTTGCATATTATGCTACCTGCTTGACATTTAAACCCCACAACTAACTGCAGGAGAATGTTTTTTTTTTTGTGTTTTTTTTTAAAAATATATTATTGATTTTTCACAGAGAAGAAGGGAAAGAGATAGAAAGCCAGAAACATCGATGAGAGAGAGACATTGATCAGCCGCCTCCTGCACGCCCCCTACTGGGGATGTGCCCACAACCAATGTACATGCCCTTTACGGGAATCAAACCTGGGATCTTTCAGTCCCCAGGCCGACACTCTATCCACTGAGCCAAACCAGTTTCGGGAGGAGAATGTTTTTAAGTTCCTATTTTACAGAGAAGGATACTGAAACTTAAAGAGAATCACCTGCCCACGTCACAACCAGAAAATGGCAGAGCCAAGAATCAAACCAAGAAATGCCTGGTTGCATAGCCTATGTGCCACCTTCTCAGACTGCTCTGCCTTTCTGCATCACTGAGTCATCAGAACTAAGATAATTTTCCAGAGTGATGTTAATCAGATTTCCTGCAGAATTATTACTTATATGTCTCTATTTGCTGCTAATGTGTGAACTCCTAGGGTGGAGAGAACTCTTTAATTCCCCATTCTGTACCTACTATTTAGCACAATAACTGGTACATAATAATAGCATTCATTGGATATTAGGTGCTAAGCACAGTTCAAAGTGCTTTATTCATATGAGCTGAGCTTAATCCTCATGAGAACTTTTCACGATAGACACTATTCATATCTTCAGTCTACAAATGAAGAAATGGAACCAGGAGGAAGTTAACTAATTGCCCAAGATGTCATAGAGGTTTTCAGTGCTCATCCTTCCTGGGTCTGTCTCTCTCTCAATATATTTTTATTGATTGCAGATAAACGGAGAGAGGAAGAGAGAGAGGTAGAAATATCAATGATGAGAGAGAATCATTGATCTGATGCTTCCTGCACGATCCACACTGGGGATAGAGTCCGCAACCAAAGCATGTGCCTTGACTCAGAATCAAACTGTGACCTCCTTGTTCATAGGTCAATGTTCAACCACTGAGCCACACCGACTGGGCAGTCTCCTCTCTTTCTAAGCATGCGGGAGGATCATTTTCCCCACCCTCTTGTAGTTAGATGGCCTTGCGACTGATAATGGTCAATACACTAGAAGTAGAATTGACATGTATCCCTTCTCACAAAAGTATTAAACTGCTGACATGAGACCCTGCAGTACTCAACAAGCTGAGGTGCGTACACAGCTACAAGGAGCTGCCTCTCCATGACCCTGGATTTCAGAGTGATTATGTGAGAACAACTCCCTCTCCCTCATGATGGAAATGTAACATAAGTGAGAAATAAACCTTGGTGTTTTAAACCATTAAGATTTTAGTTTTGATTTGTTACTATATGCTATAGTTTTTATTATAAAAGCTCAAGTGGGCTAGATAACAAACATAACTTATACTGGTTAATACACAGGATCAGAGTTCTAGTAAGTGATGGAGTGGAGATTTAAACCTAGGCAGCTCGGGCTCTGAAGCAAATTCTTTCAATCACTACCTTGGAAATTACTAGTAAATGTCAATTGACTAATGAATGAATAAATGGTATGAGGCCTTTGTTATTCACTCATACTTAGTAATCAGGAATCAGCTTTGGTAGAGGGTGGAATGTTTTCCCTTTTCAAAGAATATCATCTCATTTTCATCTTGAAATACTGGACAGTTTTGATATTTATAGAAGATGAATATCTCTAATCAGCACAACATTCATCTTGACCTTGTCTTTTGAAGAATTCAGCGAAACTGGAGCTTCAGATCTCACCAAAATGGAACCATGTGGTTGTTTTATTTATATTTATATAGGATGTCATAGACTGGGTGGCTTATTTAGTCATGTTTGATTCTGTTTATTTAAGATGACAGTGTTATCAATCAAATGAAATTTTAATCGCAATTGAAATCTTCAAAAACTAACAAAATGCACATCCAATCCTATATAATAAAAGCCTAATATGCTAAGTGTCCAGTCATCTGGTCAACCATTCAACCAAAGTGTTAATATGCTAAAGAATATGTTAAGGCTGTTCAACTGCTCGCTATGATGTGCACTGACCACCAGGGAGCAGACATTCGACTGGTTAACCAATCCCTATTATGTGTACTGACCACCAGGGGGAAGATGCTCTGACCAGTAGGTTAGCCTGCTGCTGAGGTCTGGCCTATGGGGAGTGAGTGAGATGGGCCAGACATGACCTAGAGCCCTCCCATGGTCCCTCCCTGGATGGCCAACCTCCTACATCCCTCCTCAGCCCTGATGTTGCATCAGTGAGGTCCCTCGGCCTGGCCTGCACCGTATCCCAATCCAGGCTGAGGGGGACCTCCCTGTCCCCCCAAGTGTTTGAATTTCATGTGCTGGGCCTCTAATTTGGTAATAAAAGACAGTTCTCCAAAGAAGGTACCCATAGGTGATTTTGAATGTAATTACAAAATTGGTCTCTTCCTCTTCTTAAAAGGCCACAGTCCTTTGGGATTAGGCCCCAGCCTTAGGACCTCATTTAACCTTAATTATCTCCTAAAGACCCTATCCAGATATAGTCAAATTCGAGGTTAGGGCTTCGAATGTTAATTTTAGGGGGGAACACAATTCAGTTTATAGCAAAATGTAACTAAGGAGCCATTCTAATGGCCAAAGTGAATGGGAATGATTCAAGTTCTAACAGGTTTCTAAACTTAAATAGTTTGTTTTCCTGGAGGACCTCTCACACATTTTCTACCTTCTGATGGCAGTTATGTCAGGTTATCAAGTTTTCCTCTGGGCCTTCATACCAGGGAGTCCAGATCCTGCCTTATCTGAGTAACTAAAGTGGCCCATGTTATTGGAATAGCTGCAATCTGCTCTCCCCACTCTTGATTGTTTTCCCCATTATGTATTTGTCTCTTTGTATTAGCCAAATCATATTTTTTTCCTATATGATTAAAGAAGTAGGCAATGTAATCATGGGTTTTCGGTTTCCTTTTTTACATGCTATCAGTTTATAGAGTGGTACTATATTTTTCACTGGAACAGATTGTACTTAAAACAATGAAACGGTGGCTGAATAATGCCTTTTTTCTATGGGGGCTTAATATTTTTCCCATATACTGTGTATTACTCTATCTGAGAATTATATCTTTTCTAACTCAAATAACTTTAAGGACTGACTAAGTTTTATCAAACTGAAGACATCCATATATCCTTCGAGTAAAAAAACAACATGAATATAGTTAATTTGAGTGTTGAACTAATTTAAGTTGCAAGATCCTGAAAATGCCAGATTATAATAAAAATATCTCCTTAACCATGACTACAGTGGTTAAAATTTAATGCAACATTAATGGTGAAGTATGACCCTTCTAATGGTCTCTGCTCCTGCTTTGTGGAAGCTAAGGCAGGATTTATGCTACAAACAGGACACTACTCATGAAAATATGTAGCTTAGTTTTTAAATACCCTCAGCACATAAAAAGACCATTTGCTCTGTTTTATGTTTTCATGTATTTATTAGTTTGTAATAATAACCATGACCTCCAGAGGCTGGGCATTTTCTGGGAGCTAATGATCTGGGTTAGAGGCCCAAAGCTTCATGCTGAGACCATTAATCAGCCCACCAGCCCTTAGCTGATGGTAACCACCTTCTTCCATCAGTCATTGTAACTCAGATCTTGCAAACCAAAGCATGAGGTTTGGAGAGCTTATGCTGTGGCCGGGCTTCACTGAATACCACAGCACACCACTGCTAATCACATCCATAAACCAGTGTCAGAAACTTCACAGTGTAGAGAACATATCTTCTATGACCGTCACTCCTCTAAAGCCTTGAGCCTGTATCTCCAAAGACCAGGATATGAGACAGATCATCATTAACTTCCTTCAAGCCATTGGCCAAGCAACATTAAAAATATTTCAAAATATTTTCATATAATGGAACCCTATTAAATAATCATTTTTAATAATTTAAAAAGTAAGATGGGTTTTATAAACAGGAAAATCACAAATCCAACATTCCATTGTTTTTGTTTACAATTGTATTATGATTGACAACTCTAGGGCAGATCATCTGTTGTTAGCACACTAAGCTCCAACATCTCAGTCCTGAAAGGTCTCAGAACTGAAGCTAGGAAAACCAGGGGACTTTTCCTCTGGAGACTGCTCCCCCAATTTCCAGTCAATTCCCAGGGGCTTCTTCAGAGCTTTTATCCTCCCCAATCTCACTGTGAAATGTTGACCACTTCCTGCCTCTGGACACTGCTGTTCGTTCATTCGAAAAGAATTTATATGACGCCTACAGGCACTCATTTCTTCACTGGCTTCTGTGCTGTGTTTCTTTCCTACCAGTAGTTCTCATACCTAACTACTACTATTCACCTTTTCAGTTTGCACTTTGTCTGTTATCCATGGTTCTCTTTTGTCCTTTTTTTTTTTTTTTAAAGTTTTTGAGTATACTTAACATACCACAGAAATCACCCATTTTAAGTGTACAGTGTGATAAGTTTGGGTCAAGGTACACAATTGTGCAACCACCATCAAAGCTTTACAACACCTTCTATCACCCCAAAATAGTCCTTCCTTTTCCATTTCTGCCTTTGTTTTGCCTTTTTTAGAATTTCATATTAATGCAATTATGAGTATGCTCTTTTCCCTTAGCATGTTGTTTTTGAGAGTCATCCATGCTATTGAGGGCATCAGTAGTTTGTTGTTGTTAATCCTCACCCCCTCACCCAAGGATATTTTTCCCATTGATTTTTAAGAGAGAATGGAAGAGAGGGGGGAAAGACAGAGAAAAATTGACATGAAAGAGATAGCTATCTCCTGAACATGCCTCTGGAGACAGGGTCTAGCTGCTACTGAGGTACGTGTCCTTGACAGAAATTGAATCTGCAACCCTTTAGTCTGCCAGCCGAGGCTCTATCCATTGAACCAAACAGGCTAGGGCAGTAGTTTGTTCCTTTAAATTGTTCTGTACCATTCCGTTATATGGACATACCATTTACTATTGTATGCATAGATCTTAAACTTTTTAGCCATCCTGTGCCTCAGTCTCCCAATTTGTAAAATGGGTACAATTCTGATAATTTAGAACAAAGACTGGCATTTAATAAGTTCTCTGTTAGCTCATGTTTATTATATTTAACTGCCCACTCCTGGGAGATACAAATGTTTTATCCTAAGGGGCTCAAATCAAGAACTTTTAGGGCATTACTCATGAATGATGAGGTTCTCTGAGTCAGTCTTCACTGGGCTTGGAGCAGGAAGAGAGGGAGGGAAGTGTGGTGTACCTGGCGGAGGGTTTGGGGCAGCAAGGGAAAATGGGGTGGGAGGAAGGGATAAGGGGCAGGAGTTGGTGGAAGAGCAGATAGTGGAGGTGAATAAGGGAATTGGGGGAAGGGCCTGGAGAAAGGGCGAGGTCTAGTGCAGAGGACACCAGCTCCTTCCCAGGTGGGACCGAAGGCCCAATATGAAGGCTGTTTCCCTGATCCCCGGGAGCCTCCCAAGCCAGAAAGTTATTCCAGGGTGTGTGCACTTCTTTCTCCCAGGAAAACAGCCAAGTAAGTGGAACAGAGACCTACCCAACTCTTCCCCTCTACCCTCTCCCCTGTCCTAGCTGGTGAGCCCAAGAGCCAGGCTCTGAGCTGGAGTCTTAGCCTCTGCGAGACGGAGGTGGGAGGGAGGCCTGTACTCTGGTGCAGCCTTTCATACTCAGTTAGCAATGAGGGAATAGTTTTTACTATATACTAAGTATGGCGGGAGTTTAGTTTGCAGGGAATTTATTAAAATACTAGATGTCCAGGGTCCAAATTAGTTCACAGGAAAATAATTAGAAAGGAAATTAATTAGAAGAAATATATTAATATTGCCATTCCCTCTTTCTCTATACTAAAAGTGTCAACCAAATTCATGATCAACGACAGATGGAAACACATGCATGCGATTGGTGCCAGTGAGAGCTTTATATGTACATAACTATTCTTCCTTAATTAGACCTGCTTTCTGATGTAGCTAAACTTTTTCTAGCCCAGTGAAGCGCCCCAACTTCTCTTCCAGGTAATTGTCAGCAACACAGCTGTAAATATCAACACACAGGTCTATTATTGTAGATTACCTAGGGAAAACAAAGGATGAAATACTTAACTACAACAGTGTTTGACTATATTCTATGCAGTGAGAAAACTTGAAGTCATTTTCAAGATCTACCATTTCTTACTTCTTTTTAGTGGGGCCAAGTTTCTAAACTTTTTAAATTTCCATTTTCTGGCTAATGAAAACAAAATAGGTTTCCACCAAGTTTCCTATCTACCTACTCAAGGACTTCTGAGGATCAAATGAGATGAAGCACAGGAAACGTTTCACAGACATTTGGACAAAGTGTAAAATGTTTCCACCTGGCTATATAAAGCAAGACCTTTTCCTGGGCTGAAGAAACTGTAAGGGGCTAGTTGCTAGAGAGAAAGCCAGGTGGCATTGCTACATTACCCAGCACCCACAGCCACTGTTTCCAGGCTAGGCCGGGCTGTGGGCCACATTTTGCGCCATGGGGGTCTTGGCAGCATTGACTGTGACTTGGTGGGGTGCCACTCTGGGATGGTGGCAGGGCCTGTATCCCACTTGGGGAAAGCAAGTGTTGCTGTGTTGATGCCAGGTCTGTGGTATCGTTTCTTTTTGTAAATGGCCAGTGTGCATCACAATAGTTCCTGCATTGAGCATCTGCCCCCTGGTAGTCAGTGCATGTCATAGCAACCAGTCGGATAATTGGAGGAACACTTAGCATATTAGTCATATATATGACTACACTCTCAGATGCTTTTTCTTTTTCCTTTTTTTAAGTATATTTTTATTGATTGCAGAGAAGGAGAGAGAGAGAGAGAGAGAGAGAGAGAGAGAGAGAGAGAGAGAGAGAGAGAGAGAAACATCCATTATGAGAGAGAACCACCGATGAGCTGCCTGCCCCCAACTGGGGATCAAACCCACAACTAGGGCATGTGCCCTGACCAGAATCAAACTGTGTCCTCCTGGTTCATAGGTTGATGCTCAACTGCTCAATTACAGCCACACTGGTCAGGTGCTCTCAGGCCCTTTACGATGTTAAAGATGTCTTTCAGCAAACGGAACACTGAGCCTGAATCAAAATAGTCCACGTCAACTATAAATGGAAAAAAAAAAGAGTAGTCTATGCTCTGTCACTAGGGTCTCTCTGTTACTTTAGATGAGTCAGTTAACTTCCTGGTTTTCCCTCATTTTGTCCACTGAGGATGAATGATCTCCAGGACTTTTAAACTTTGTTATTCTATAAAAGGCAGGCTGGAGTACCATAATAGCCTCTGTTTGTGTGTTCTTACTCACAGGTGGCTACTGCAACCCTCCCATCTGTTCTGCAGCCAACAGTTATGTTCAAGAGTGTGCAAGGTGCTGTAGACACCACGGTGGATAGACAAGCCCTGTGTTCAGGAGCTCCCAGTTGTCAGGTACTGTGAGGCCCACCTTTTCTTTCAGAGTTGGGAAAGGGATACTAGATGTGTAAATTCCTCAGGGTCTGGGAAAGGGATACTAGATGTGTAGAGTCCTCAGAATCTGGGAGAAGGGATACTAGATGTGTAGAGTCGTCAGGGTCTGGGAGAAGGGATACTAGGCATTTAGGGCAGAGGAAGGTGGAGGAGGCTGTGTTTGGAGAAACAGGGAAGCCTTCCAGAAGGCTCACCCTCTGGGAAGAGGGTGCAGCCTGTACAAGAGCCAGGCTGATGTGGTGGGGCTGTCAGTGGACCAAGGATGCAAGCATATGAGATACTTCTGTGGTTCCAGGGCACAGACTTGACCAGCTGTTCTGGGGCCAGGTCAAGCACATCTTCCTGAGGGCCCCCTATCCCTAATCAAGTGCTCTAACGTGGATGACTAATACACACACACCTCATCAAAAAGCCCGGTGACTGTGATCCTCATGAAGGCGATATTGTAATTGCTGGACGGGACTATGTGGACCCTTTCAGGGCTGCATCTCACCCATTTGTTTCTCCAAAAGTCCCTAACAGTGAGCCTCGCACTAGGCCCATTCTCATTCGTGTTTTTAAATTTAATTCCAGAATCACAGAATGAAAAGCATGGTGAACTCTCCTTCCCATCTCCACCCCTGCAAAAAACAAAACAAAACAACACACACACACACACACACACACACACCACCCTCTGATAACAATAGAAACCCTTCTCTTGTTCATATGATCTTTGTTGCCTGCAACTCTTTTAACAGTAGACAGTGGTTTTTGTTGTCTTGGGCCATTCTTGCAATATTGTGTTCCATTCTGAGCAATGCTGTTGAAGGGGCTTTATTGAACTGTAACACATCCAAGAAAGGGTGAGTAAGATCGTTAGGAGCCTATAAGTCATGTCATATGAGCAGCAGTCAGGCATATTTGAACTGCAGGGACATAGTACTCAGTGGGGAGGTGACAGCTGCTTTCAAACAAAGTAAAAGGCAGCCAGGGGGAGAAGGACTTGTTTTATGTTCCGTGAAGAGATACTGTAGGAGGCTAATTTTGGCCAACATGACTGAGGACCTTTTCATGATTAGAACCATCCAGAAATAGAATGGGCTGCCCCAGAAGGCCTTGATTTACAATCAGTGGAGGTGTTGATTCAGAGGTTGGATTCCATGTGTGGGATTATCTAGGAGAACTGATGCAGAGGGTGAAGAATTAGAGAAAAAAGACTTCTAAGGTTACTTCCAGACATCTAATTCTGTTTGGTAAATTTTGGTTATGATAATCTGACCTCAACTGAGTCACTGAAGATTTTTTCCTATTTCCAAGCCCTGGGAATGTGTGTGGGAGGGTGGGGATGCCGGGGAGGAGGGGTTGAGGAGTATGAGTGGTTGGGATTCAGGTGGGGGGACTAAAGAACTGTAAACAGGAGGGCAGTAGCAAGGTGAGGAAGAGTCTAAGAAAGGGGAAAACACTCCTAAAGGAAGGCTGCCCTGCCCACTTCATCATAAGTTTCTAATGTTTTTCCCTGGAGTTAGTTTTGTTCACCTTTGTTGGAGAAGTGCCATGTGGCTTAGTGAGCATGTTGATGCACAGCTTATTCTCTCCCCGCCCTAATAGGTCCTCTCTGTAAACCACCCTCTATTTGCTTGTTGTCAACCCTGATAAGTCGGAGGGGCAGATTTAAAGATGAAATGACAAGCAGTTTAAATTAATCAGTGGAATGTAGACTTGTGTTCTATTGCTATTCCTTCCCCGTTATTGTGTAGGGCAGTGCATAGAGGTCTGATTCACATACCCAATGTGCTTCTCTTGCCTTGTCTTTTAGTTATTTTGTCAGCCTCATTTGATTTTGTTTTCATTGGATCCCAGCTTCAGAGTGTGGGGTTTATCTTCACATAATACAAATATGCCAAAGACAAAGCTGTACTGCATGTAGCTGCTACCTAAGGGTCCAGATATTTTCCCTCTCATTTTACATTATAGCTACTTCTGGCATACCATATAACACCCTTTTTTGTTATTGGTATGGGGTGTGAAAGCCTTTTGAAAGTATAAATATGCTATATAAGTGTAAATTACTATTAGGGATAATATGCGATTCTTAAGAGAAAGTTTATGTAGATATTTAATAGTACCTTACCAGCAGAACATGGCTTCGTTGGTTTTATGATATGTTATTAGACAGATGAATCTGTCATTATAAATTGGCACCTGTAACTTCTGGTGACTTGATGTGCCTGTAGTTTTAAAATGGCTTTTCTCCTAGAACAGTGGTTGGCAAACTCATTAGTCATCAGAGCCAAATATCAACAGTATAATGATTGAAATTTCTTTTGAGAGCTGAAAATTGACTTCTGCACATGGTCCACGAAGTTTCGATCACACTGTACATGTGCGCCTGCACGTAGTATTTTGTGGAAGAGCCACACTCAAGGGGCCAAAGAGCCACATGTGGCTCGTGAGCCACAGTTTATCGACCACTGTCCTAAAGGCATGGTCCCCAGGTGAAGTTTCATCATCCATCCTTTGCTTTCTTACTTGAAACATCACACACCACTTTGATACACTTTATCAAATGGAAATATTCTCTTCTTCAAAACTGGGTAAGTTGGTAAATTGGCAACAGAAACTTTTTTCTGCTTAAAAATCAAAATCACAACCTGCACTTTGTTTGGGGAACAAATAATCAGGGAAGTAACCATTTGTACCTGAAGTACATCAAGTCAGTAGGTTACAGCTGAATCATCTTACAGTGTTCCTACACATGTCCAATACTAATATTGCAATCAAATTATTGCAATGTGTACTATGTGTTAATATTATAGGTTTACTTTTAGATACAATCCTTTTCAGTTTGACCATCTATTCTGCACGTCCTCACATAGTAGCTTGATTTATTTTTTTCTTTTCAAGGACCTGTATTTGCCCTTCTCCAACAAGCCTCCTTGAAATATGACCATATATAACATCTAGTGTAGGTCTGTGTGCATGGGAAAATCACACAAGTGTTTATTATGTGGATGAATGGAGTTTACTGTAGTTTGTCATATTTTAAGTATCATCAGTTGTAACCAGGTGAGCACCAGTGTGAAAACTCTGTTTGCTCTAAAGGAAAATTTAGAGCAAGTTATTATTAAAGAAAATATAAGACCAGAACATCCAATAAGAAATGGAAAGTTCTCATGGATCATTAAAATATGCTTCAACTGCAAAGAAAATGAAGATAAATTGTATTCAGAAAATGTGAGTTAAAAAAAACTCAAACATTTCCAATGCCTTGTATTGTAAAAAGAATAAAACTTCTAAAAAGAAAACATTTTAAATATGATAAAAAGCATCTAGGCAATATCAAACTCACCAAAGATTATATATATCAGGGTTACATCTGTCTCATCTTCATTCTTAGCAATAATTGGCAGGAAACTAAAGAAGAGAAAACATATTTAAAAAGTCTTGGTCAAGTCTCATTGTCGGGTATGACGTACAAAAGGTTTTACAGAAACCTTATCTCTCACCCACAAAAGTGAAACCAAGAAAAGACAAGAGAGCTGTATAAATGTTTATGTGTGTTTGTCTGTCAAAGATGAAGACAGTGAACACCAGGTAGCTGGTACTTCTAGAGATAATTGCAATGAAGATTTTAAAACTGCCTTCATACTGTTTTAATGGTAGGACTCTTGCAGATTCCAAAAAGCAGAAAAGGACCACGTGGAAATCATTGTTGGCCTTGTAGTAGGAGTTGCCATCCCTGCAATAAACAGCTGTTCTCATAGCACAGAGCTTCCTTTGTCATCCAGTCCATCTGTGCTGGAATTGGAAACATGTAACTCACAAGATGGATTTTGGGCAGAGAGCCTGAAAGATAAGGGGGCTTTCAAACCCTGAAAAAAATAAGCAGCAGTTTTGATCACAGTCCAGAGAGTTTTGTAACTCAAAAGACATTTTTTTTTTAAATTGGAAGTTGTCCCCAGTAGTTCCAGCGGTCACTGAAATTATTTCCCCTTAACAATTCCTGATCACATCAGGGATAGGAGTGGGAAAGGGAGTCACCATTTCATGATTCTGTAGAAATCGGGCAGAGATCATTAAGTGGAGAAACAGTTCAAGAGTACAGCCACCTCGCATGGAGCAACTTAAAATCTTCTAAGAGAAAAAAAAATAGAATAAAAATTTCTAAGAGAACCAGAAGATATGTGGACATATAAAAGAAGGCTACTCAGATATTTTTTTATGTTTGTTTGTTTGTTCTTCAGCCATAGCTACCTCCTTGCTCTTCAGAAAGAGAAAAAGTAGATTTGGATGAACAGCCTCTGGATTTGAGTTTGACTAGAAGCAGCAGATTATGTCTAAAAAGGTCTGAGAGTATATTTTGCACCATGTTGGATACTAGTAATTGAGTTCAGATGATGCCTAAAACTATCTTGGAGACTGTGGGTCTTCTACCAGACAAAATGAAATCTCAGGGGGAAAAAATAACAAGAAAAAAAAAAAAGAAGTCTCAGGTATTATGTTCGTAGTTCTTAGCAATTATAGCCAGAAGGGAAAAATGTGTCAAGTTGCACAAAAAGAGACAAGATAGAACGTATTCAGACAAAAATAAATTCATCTTAAAAAGCTAGCAAGCATGATACTAATATTCCTAAATTTGACTTCAGTGAAATAATAACCATGTGATTTTTCTTCTAGGGATATTGAGGCCATTTCCTTACTTCATTTCTTCCTTTCATTTGGTCTACTTGATCTTTGCCCCTACCATTTTCCTGAGATGCTGAGATTCTTTTGAAATTCATCCTTCTTGTAAAATCCAATGATCAGGTCTCAGTCCTCTTATAACTTGAACTGTCAGCAGCATTTCACACAATTGGTCTCTTGTCCTTTCTTGACCACTTTCTTCTATTAGTTTTGGGGACACCATATTCTCTTTAGCTTTTTCTCAGTTTTGGCTGCTCCATCTCAAGCTCCTTCTCCAACACTTCCTCTTGTTTTCTGACTTCTAAACATATGCCTGTCTCTGAGCTTAGTTCTTGGCTCTGCTCTTTTTCACAGAGACAGCTCATCCAGTCCTGTGGCTTTGGATCCCATCTACAAGCTGGCCATTCTGAAGTGTACATTTCTGTCTTCAGGATCTATCCTGAGTTCCAGACCTATATTTGCCAACTGGCTATGTGGCATATTCCCATGGGTCTTTAATGGGCATCTCAAACTCAACAACTCCAAAGCAAAGCTCCTGATTTTCTCCTGCCAAACTGCTCCTCCACAGTTTTCCCCATCCTTTATTGCCAGAGCCCAAGAGTACTCATCCTTGAGTCTTTTCTTTCTCACCTTCCACATTTAATCTATCACAACATATCCTCAACCATTCCCTTTTCTCTACAAAAGTTTCCCTACTTTCACACTTTTCTGCCTACGTTTTCCATATAGAAGCCAGAGTGATCACTTAGCTACTTAAATTAGGTCACATTATTCCCTTGAGTAAAAACTTCCACCAGCGTCCCATGACCCTTCAAATAAAATCTAAGTTTTTTAAAAACCTTACTTACCAAGTTCTATGTGATCTGGCCACTGTCTAACTCTCTGACATTATTCTGTTTATTTTTCTCCTCTGCCCATGTGAACTGCACTGGAGTCTTCCAACCCAATAGACAATTCCTTATACTGAGTTTCACATGGCCTTAGTAAGCTGAAATGGCACCTCCTTTAAGAGGTTTCTCTCAGCACTTATTCACTGTTTATTTGGTATTGTCTATCCCATTGGTCTGCAAACTCATTAGTCAACAGAGCCAAATATCAACAAATTTCTTTTGAGAGCCAATTTTTTTAAACTTAAACTTCTTCTAATGCCACTTCTTCAAAAGAGACTTGCCCAGGCTATGGTATTTTGTGGAAGAGCCACATATGGTCCAAGAGGCGATCAGAAATCTTGTTTTGTTTATTCCTCTGTTTCCCCTGCATCATTTGACATAACACCCATGTGTAATCTACAAGACATTGGATATGTGAGCCTGAGGCACAGTGGAAGAGGTTGAAGATGTCATCAACTAAAACCTTATGCAATATTTCCCCAAGATCTGCTGATGTTATCTTCTAAGTATTTCTCTGTTCCAGTGCCTTCCCTCCATCATCAAAGAGATGGAGTTGGCACAAAGGTGTCATTGTGTTTTTTCAGTATTACTTCTACAGTTTTCTAACTGGTCTCTGCCTTTCATCTTATCTCCTCCAACCCATTCTCTACTTCAGTTTCTAAAATACAGGTCTGATGGGTCACTTTCCTGCTTAAAACTCTTCAAAAGCTCCCAACTAACCTTCCAGATGAAGTCATTTGCCTAACTTGGCATATAAGGGCAACTCCTCCTTTTATGTTTTTTCTTCTTCATGCTCTATTCTCCAGGGACACCCAAATGCTTGTAGATCCCTGTGAATATCTTGCTTTACCTCATTTTCAAGTCTTTGCTTTTACCTTTTACTCTGCCTTGGGATCCCTATCACTTAGAAGCTGTGTGACCTTGGAATATTCCTTATTTTTCCAAACCTTAGTTTCTTATTACTCATAATTCTTCATAGGAGCATCATGAGGGTTAAATGATATCATATACAGACAATCCAGTACAACATTTGGCGCATAGCAAATGCTCAATAAATTACATCTATTTTTATTAGCCATGTTAGTATTAACAACAACAATAAGTAATAATATCATGGAGCTAGTATAGAATTTCTGGTAGTTCCTTGACCTGCTTGCCCTGGGGGAAAGTAACCCTATCTGGTTAAAAATTCTAACTATTGCCAAAATCGGTTTGGCTCAGTGGATAGAGCGTCGGTATGTGGACTGAAAGGTTCCAGGTTCAATTCCGGTCAAGGGCATGTACCTTGGTTGCAGGCACATCCTCAGTAGGGGGCGTGCGTGCAGGAGGCAGTTGATCGATGTCTCTCTCTCATCCATGTTTCTAACTCTCTATCCCTCTCCTTCCTCTCTGTAAAAAATCAATAAAATATATTAAAAAAAATTCTAACTATCAGCTTCATTTCTCTGATCCTCTGATTTAGTTCCTTCATTGTCTTGGCTGGAACCCTTACCATCCACATAACTGCCACACCAGGAATCACACATCTGCAAGGACTGTTTTTCATCTGGCTTTCGGATACCTCCTGGATGTACACACAGGTGAATGGTCAGTTGAGATTGCTCTTCAGTCCCATGTTTTGGAATTTGAAATAAAGAATTTGAAGTTTTTCTCCTATTTTACCCTTTGAAATTTCAGGGACCTGTTAGAACCTCTTGGTGGTGGCTTTGGGGATAGTTATTAAACAGGGTGAAAGAGGTCTATCAAGTTCAAAGTATTTTGGCTCCAGTTTACCTTATGCTAGGTTTTAGGCATCTACCTAGCATCTTGTAAACTGAGGCATAAAGAAGGGTAATGACACGTTCTGACCTCCGAGGGCGGGGTGGGAATGGTGAAGAAGGGCTTTGGTGTAAGTAGGATTCTTTAGCCTAGGGTACTCCATAGGAACAAAAAGCAGGATTGCTGTGCATAATGACAGCCTTTACTGGATCAGAGTGGAACCCAAGTGAGCCAGGTCTCCCGGTGATTTTGGTGATTTGAATCTACTTTCAAAGTTTAGTTGCTCTGAGCTCTGTGAATTTCAAAAAGTCTAATAGGCAGTTTGGCTAATGCATTCATTTACTCAGAGACTTTAAAAGTTAAAGCAGACAAATACCTACCATTTGCTGGGTACTGTATTAAATGATGTGGCAAATTCTGAGATGAATTATGGCTCCTACGCCCTCTTGCTCCCCAGGAACTCACAGTCTTGGTAGGGGATATAAGACATGTAGCTCAATAACTGAAATAGAGGGCAAAGTGATGATTCAAGACAAATAAAAATAAAATGTAAAGTGAATTCAGAGGAGGGGGAGATGTCCAATAAGGATTGGTGGATACTATTATCACTTGAATTAAGAAGTTAATGTAGATGAGTATAGAGAAAATACCATTAAATTTGGAAGGGGAATACATTAGTTTGCTAGGCTTCCATAACAGAGTACCACAAATGGTAAACAACAGAAATCTACTATCTCACAATTCTGGAGCCTAGGAGATCAAGGTGTTGGCAGGGTTGGTTCCTTCTGAGGATACGAGGAAGAGACTTTTCCATGCCCCTTCCCTGGCTGCTGGTGATTTGGGGGCAGTCTTAGCATCCCTTGGCTTGTAGCCATGGTACCCCAACTCCTGTCTTTGTCATCACACAGAATTCTCCCTGTGTACATCTCTTTGTCCAGATTTCCCCTTTTATAAGGTCACAAGTCATATTGGATTAGGGGTCCACCCTATTTCAACATGATTTCATCTTAACTAATTAAATCTTCAACAATCATAGTTCTAAATAAGATCATGTAATGAGGTACTGGGGGTTAGGACCTCAACATAGGAATTTGTGGGGACACAGTTCATCTCATAACAAAGAAGGTGGCCTTTGGATGAACAGTTTCAGCAGAGATCAGATTATGCACAAAACAAGAAAAGTAAGATATGGAACTCTGAAAGGGAAGGAAAACAGAAGAACATGGGACAAATTGGAGTATATTGGCCACAGAGACAGACAAAATGTTTATATTGATGACAAAGCAAACTGGATAGATGACCAATTATTTATGTCTATATCTAAGGCCAAAGGATGGAATTTTCTGTACCTCCTACCAGGCCCTATACTCTTTTGTTTTTGCCTGAAGTATATGAAAAATTGGTTTCTCTCTCTAGTTTACTCATGAAAAAAAATTGTTAAAAACTTAACACACATAGAGAAAGCAAGCAAGCATATTTAGGCAACCCTGATTAATGTTATATTATAGAAATATGAGGGAGGGAAAAAGAGAGTCCTCCTTTGGGTACAACTTGTAGAATTTCAGAATTTCTTTTAAAATATATTTTTTTCCAAAGAAGATATATAGCTTAGAATGAAAAACACTTCCTTTGAGAAAAGCTTTAAAGATAGTAATAATCTTAATTAAATAGTCTTTCATATTCAGAAGAGAACAAAATTATAAATGTACATACAACTTTCTCTACCATACATTCTGTTAAATGATATTAGTGTGTCTCTAGAGATAATAGGAAAGCTTATTCCTAATTAGGTAGTATTTCATTAAACTGAATGAAATCCCATGCTAATTTGAATACCATTTTCAAGAACTAAATAGCTTTCATATCCTCACATAAAGAGAGTTTTGCTTTCTTCCATGGAAATTATTGGTGCTGGTCAAAACCAGTTTTAGGATAAGGAAACACTGAGTCTGCTTGTTAAATGAAGATAATTCAAATTCCCCAAGATTTTTCCAAGCATGAATATATTATTGCTGATTCTGCTTATGCCAAGATAGCTATTTTAAGCAAAAATTAGAATAATTTAAGCTTTGCAAAAGTTCTGTAATAGAGAAATCTTTTCATTCTGATCAGTTGAAAAGATTTACATTTACAGATTCAGCCTTAATTAACCTCTAAGGGTATTGTATGGAACAGTGGCATGAGGACTGGGGCGGGAGGCAGAAAGACTAGAGTTCCAACCCTGGTTCAATTATGAAACATAGGAAGAGCAAAACGTTTATAAAATTGGAAATGCTAAGCATCAAAATAATTGTAAGCAGTACTATCTGCACCTATATGGCAATACACTTGACAACAGAAATGACAGTTAATTTTCCACAAAAATATCAATCCCCAAAATAAATAAGCTAAAGTGGAAAATATGAATGTATCAATTATCATTCAAGATGTTGAAAAAGTGATTAAAGAGTTATGATTGATGATGATAACTGGACCAGACAGATTTATAACAGAGTTTTCCCTTAATTTTTAAAGAATAGATAGCTCAAATGTTTTATAAACTAGTGTAGATTATAGACAATCATCCTGTAGGAATATAGATGAAAAATATCTAAGCAAAATATCAGCAAATAAATCCTAGTAGTGTATCTAAGAGTAGTAAAACAAACACAGTTTATTCCAAGAACACAATTTAAAATTCAATAATGGAAATTAAGCAACATAATTTATTAATAAGTTAAAGGGGAAAATTAATATCAATTAAAAGATATTTGATTAAATTTAGCAACTATTCCTAATAAAAATCTGAGTAAAATCAATATTATTTTCCAAAAACAAGCAATAGTAAAACATTTTAATTTAAATCAAGAACTAAACAGGAATGCCTGTTCTCACCAGAAATGCTTATTCTCACCATTATTATTTAATGTCTTGGAAGTTTGTGCCAATATAATAAGAAAAATAATTGGTAAAAAATATTGGAAAGAGAAGAAAAATAACCTCTTTTTCTGACTATCTTATTATATACATAGGAAATCCAGGAAGCTGTAGTAAAATAGCTTCTTAAAGTTAATAAGATAATTTGGCTAGATGTCTAGTTTAAGAAAAATATACAAAAATTAGCAAATTTGTATCTATTATATAAATACACAGGTATAAATGGAAATATTTGTAGGTACTTAATAACAAATTTATGAAACAAAGACATTTAACAAGAAGGGTAGATTATATGAAGTAAATAATTCATTAGAAGTCAAATGTCTTATAGAAGAGCATAAAACAAGATATAAACAAATAGAAATATCATGTGTTTGTATGACTTAATGTTAAAATAGTAAATTCTTTCAAATTAATATGTAAATTGAAATACATTCTTATTAGGATCCCAGGGGGTTTGGAGCAGGGAGAATTGTATAAAATGACTTGAGGCCCAGTGCACAAAATTCATGCGCTTGGTGGGGGGGTGTCCCTCAGCCTGGATTGTGAAAGTGTGCAGGCCAGGCCGAGGGACCCCACCACCAGTGCAGGATTAGGGTGGGGAGGGCCACATGAGGTTGGCTAGGCAGGGGGGGACCGCAGAAGGGCTCTAGGGCATGTCCAGCCTGTCTTGTTCAGTCCTAATCTGCTGGACTCAGGCAGCAAGCTCACCTACCCATTGGAGCATCTGACCCCTGGTGGTCAGTACGAGCAGTTGAACAGCCTTAGCATATCATTGGCAAATTACACTTTTATTTGTTGAATGGCCAAGATTGGACACTTAGCATATTAGGCTTTTATTATATAGGATATTAAAGTTTATATAAAGGAATAAGTGCCCCAAATGGCCCCTGAAAGGCATGATATAAAGACCAGTGAGAGAGGGTTTACAAAATTGTCAGAACATACGATAAATATTATATTGGCATAGGACTAGGTAACTAGATTAATAGAATAGAATAAAGACTCTGGAAATGCATCCTGGAATATATAAGCATCCTCTATATTAGAAAGTTGGTAGTTTAGTTCAGTGGGAAAAGTATGTAAAGTGTGGAAGAAAAATGTGAATCCCTATATTATGTATAGTTAGAATAAATTTAATATAAATATAAAAATTAAACAATAATATCTTGCAAGAATATTTGAAAAACTATATTTCTAGATTTTCTAAGAATAATGGGTAGAGACCCTTTTAGCCTTAAGTTTAATCATATTTAACTATACAAAAATTCACATTCTTTAAACAATATTTTTATATATATATATATATATATATATATATATATATATATACATATATATATATATATATATATATTGATTTCAGAGAGGAAGGAAGAGGGAGAGATAGATAGAAACATCCATGATGAGAGAGAATCATGAATCAGCTGCCTCCTACAAGTTGCCCACTGAGGATCGAGCCCACAACCCAGGCATGTGCCCTTAACCAGAATTGAACCTGGGACCTTTCAGTTCACAGGCCAATGCTCTATCCACTGAGCCAAACCAGGTAGGGCAAAATTCACATTCTTTTATGGCAAGGATAGCATAGGCAAAGTCAATAAACAAATAACTAATTTCAAAAACATAATGGTAATGTAGGTGACAAGATTTGTGAAGAAAACATACCAAGTATTCTTTACAAATGGCAAATAAAGACAACTATCTGATAAAAAATGGCCCCACATCATATAGTCATTTTGTGAAAGAGCAAATGTAGTTGCCAGTAATGTATGCAAAAGTAGCCAAACTTATCACAAGTTAGATAAATGCAAATTAAAGTAATACTTAATCATAACCTCTACCAGGCTGGGGTAGAAAGAAGCAGTAATGCCAACTGGGTCAAAAAATGTAAAATCAGTAACACATCTAATTTATAACAAATATTACTTGCAGAAATAATCTATACCAAGTATAGATTCAGAGAAAGAGGTATTTGTATACTTTGCTAAAGGAAATATGAGTTACTTCAGTTCTAAAAAATTCAGTCAATTGAGTATTGTCCCATGCATGGAAAGGTTGCTGGCTGGATTCCGGTCAGGGCATATGCCCAGGTTTTGGGTTCAATCAATAGGGGGCATACAGGAGGTATCAAATTGATGTTTTGCTCTCCCATTGGTGTTTCTGTCTCTCCCTTCCTCTGTCTCTAAAAAAAAATCAATAAACTATTCTTTTAAACAAACATTTTTCCTTTGACCTAATAATCTCTCTCATGCACTTTGTTTTATACAAATGAACCCATTCTAATTTGAAAGAATTTCTGTAAGATATTGTTAAGTGAGAAAAACAAGATGCCTGGAATTGCTTGTAATATTGATCAATTGTTATAAGACAAACATGGAGAAATATATGGAGGGATACATGCTAGGCAAAGACATGGGCTTTTTGTGGGATTGAGAGAAGTGCAGTTAGTAAAACCAAAGTAATTTCTTTAATAATTTTCTATATGACATATTTCCTTCTTTTCCCAATTAAAATTTTTATTTTACTGAATTTTAAAATTACTATCAATTTTCCATATACAATTTTTGACAGACTCAACTAATTAGCATTTTTTTCCCTATCAAGCTTGACTAATTATAACTTTACTACTGTGATTTTTCCCTTTGGCTATTATTTTTAACAAGTACAATTCCTTTGGGTCAAACTATCAAATCAAAATTTTGTGAAGATTCTGTTTATTTTTTAACATAAACTTTGAGTTCAAGTTTTGCTGTATTCAGTATTACCTAAAAATGTGATTCTTTTGTCATTTTTAACACACACACACATACACACACACACTAGAGGCCCGGTGCACAAAATTCATGCACAGGGAGAGGGTGTCCTTCAGCCTAGTCTGCTCCCCTGATCCCTTTCCAATCTGGGACTCCTTGAGGGCAATAGGACATCCCTCTCACAATCCAGGATTGCTGGCTCTCAACTGCTCACTTGCCTGTCTTCCTCATTGCCCCTAACCACTTCTGCCTGTCAGCCTGATCACCCCTAACCACTCCCCCTGCCAGCCTGTTTACTCCTAACTGCCCTCCTCTGTGGGCCTGGTCACCCCTAACTGCCCTCTCCTGCAGGCTTGATCACCCCCAACTGCCCTCCCTTGCAGGCCTGGTCTTTCCCAACTGCCCTCCCCTGTTGGTCTGATTGCCCACAACTGCCCTCCCTTGCAGGCCTGGTTTCTCCCAACTGCCCTCCCCTACTGGCCATCTTGTATGGCCATCTTATGTCCACATGGGGGCAGGATCCTTTGACCACACGGGGGCAGTCATCTTGTGTGTTGAAGTGATAGTCAATCTGCGTATTATTCTTTTATTAGATATGATTGAGGCCTGGTGCACGGGTGGTGGCCAGATGGTTTGCCCTGAAGAGTGTCCTGGATCAGGATGGGTGTTTCCTTGGGGTATGAGGTGGCCTGGGTGAGAGGCCTGTGGTGGTTTGCAGGCTGGCCACACAAGCAGAGGCCCTGGTATCCGGAACTTATTTATCTTCTACAATTGAAACTTTGTAGCATGGAGTGGAGCCAAGCCTCCTGCTCGCTCTGTGGACAGCCATTGAAACTTTGTTGCCTTAAGTGGAGGCCTGGGCTGGCCAGGGTGTGCAGAAAACTTGGCTTCCTCCATTGCCAGGGGCAACCCAAGCCTCCTTCCTGTTCTCTCTGTGGTCGTAGCCATCTTAGTTGGGTTAATTTGCATACCTACTCTTCTTGGTTGGGATATGGCTGGTGGGCATGGCTTGTGGGTATAGCGGAGATATGGTCAATTTGCATATTACTCTTTTATTAGATAGGATACACACACACACACACACACACACACACACACTGAGTGGCCAGATTATTATGATCTCTGAACTCATAATAATCTGGCCACTCAGTGATTTTATATATATACATATACATATACATATACATATACATATACATATACATATACATATACACACACATATATATAAAGAGAGAGAGAGAGAGAGAGAGGGAGAGAGAGAGAGAGAGAGAGAGACCTGGTGCATGAATTTGTGATGGTTGGAGTCCAGCCAGCCTGGCCAGAGGGAGGGGACATGGACAGTTGGCTAGCCTGCCTGCTGGTCAAACTCCTGGTTGAGGGGACAATTTGCATATTAGTCTTTTATTATATAGGATATACACTGAGTGGCCATATTATTATGTGTTCAGAGATCATAATAATCTGGCTACTCAGTGTGTGTATCTATCTATCTATCTATCTATCTATCTATCTTATTGATTTCAGAGAGGAAGGGAGAGGGAGAGAGAGATAGAAATATTAATGTTGAGAGAGAACCATTGATTGACTGCCTCCTGCAATGCCCTACACTGGGGATGGAGCCTGCAACATGGACATGTGCCCTTGACCAGAATTGAACCTGGGACCCTTCAGTCTGACTCTATCCACTGAGCCAAACCAGCTAGAGCCCTTTTGTAATTTTAAAATAAAATTTTACTATTTGAAGTTTTTGCCATTGCAAGTTTTACTTTGTATAGATTATTTCTGCAAGTAATACCTGTTATGAATTAGATATGTTACTGAATATATATATGTGTGTGTGTACACACACACACACACACACACACACACACACACACGTTTGTATGTATTGCCCAGAGAACAAAGCACATTCATGGAGCAAAGATGAAAGATATAAATGCACAATAAAATGAAAATATCTTTGAGGTCAGATGTTAGGGTCAAAATGTTTTCTTTGTGCCTGATACAGACTAAGTGCTTGGTAATTACTAATTATTATTTGAAGGTGTTAATACTTTGCTTTGCCATCCTACCTTCTTTAAGACTTTGTGGTTGGGATTAAGGGAGACAACAATTTGTGCTGAGCCTGGGTTAGGAGTCAGCAAAGTAATCTTACTAAGTGAGGCAGGCCAAGGGGAAGATCCAGCAGGGATTGGAAGTGTTAGACTGAAGAGAGCTGCTCAGGCTAAAGGGACTTTTACTACTCATAGCTCTAGCTAATTACTGTCATGAAGGAATGTGGGTAATATGTTGCCATAACTCTAGATTTTTCAATAATCTGAAAATCCACATTTTCAAGGTGAAACCTGACATTTAGGCATTGGTAGGTAATTTGAATTTTATGAAGCACAGTATGGGCCAATATTACGTAGTTTCAGAAAAACATTTCTGCAGGATGCACACCACCGCACTGCTTCCTCTGGTGCAGTTCAGCCCAGCACTGTCCTCATGCTCCAGCTGCTGGAAAATGTGACCTAGGAGGAAAATGTCTTGCCAAGGAAATTCGGCTATATCCCTAGGATCAGATAAGTCAGGTATGTCCTTGGTCCAGACCTGCAGGATGGAATGGTGGGAAGTATATTGGGTAAGGATTTGCTTAGTATACTCCATTTATTTCAGTGCATCCCCTTGAAATAGCAGCGTGGGATGTTGGCTGTCCAGCAGCAGGTGGCAGCATTAGAACAAGAATTAGCCTGTTAGGGCCTATGATACCCTGAATTTCTTCCTTACGTATTTGTGTATGAATAAGAGAAGGAGCAGATGACCCCAGATCTGTTTCAGAGGGAAGAAAATTATTTGCCCTACACACTGTGCTGTGCCTTTTCTCAACACTCTTTTCTTGTTTATTCTCACAATCTGTGATGTAGCCAACCATTTCTCCCAGTTTACAGATGAAGAAATTGAGTTTGAAAACACTTTGCATGGAATCACACCTGTTTTTACCAGCCTTGTTATTGTGTTGCTGTTTCAATTCCATTAGTGTTTTGTCTGAGTAATGTTTTTGAGAAACTTGGACTGTATTCTGGGACAGAAAGAGGACATTTGCCTCAGATACCATTTAGGTGGTGGTTCCCCATGGCTGGTGTTTGAGAGAAGATGCTTGCTATTATGGAGGAACACCAGGTTTACCGTCTGCAGAATTGATGTGAAAATTTAATGTCTTTTTTCCTTTTTTTTATAGAGCAATTCACGTGACAAGAACAGATTACCTTTTCCTTTATTTCTTATTGTTCCAAGGTAAGTTATCTAAGAAGTTCAATACTTCTTGTGATAAATGTGAGGGGCTGGCCTTCATTCCAGCTGTTTGGAAATGAAGGCTGCAAGATGTTTGCCTGACAGACCTACTACTTTTGGTTATTTTTCATACTATGTCAGATCATGTTTGATGAAAAATGATTATTAATCTCAGGATTTGGGGTAAATGGTTTAAATCTGTTAAACGACTTGCTAAATAAGTTAGATCCATCAGCAGAAGAGCTTATAATTTCTTCCAGCTCAGGCAGTGTTGCGTAGAGAGCAGATTCAAGACTATTATTCTCTTCGTGTATGACCTTGCCCGAGAAACTCATTCTTCATCTGTAAAGCAGGGGATGAACCGGGTGACATCAGGTATTTCTTCCTGCTCCTCTAGTTTGTGATTTCCTGGAGTCCCCAGAGACCTGTATGTGAACAGAGCTAGTCTCCTTTTATGCAAAGGAGCTCTCGAGGTGGGCACAGAGATTAGATAAACCCTGGCAGTCAATACAGTCATTTCCACTTAAAGTGACATTCTATTTCCATCTTTCCCCACGCTGAATGCACCTTGAATAGCACCTATACAAGAACAAATCTTTTTGTTGTGGTTTCTGTTCACTGCTTCAGCTGTTCCAACATGGTCAGCCAGTCTTTCCAATGATATTAAAATAGTTCACATGTATTGGTACTTTCAATACTTTGTATGAATTCTATTATATAAATTCTCAAACTCTTTGAAAATGACATTATTTTTTCAGCCATCCTATGCACCAGGAAACTGAGGCACAGGCATGTTTAGTAATTCATCCCAGGGTCACTCATCTCTGAAGTAGTAGAGCCAAGATTTGGATGGATTCGGACACTCTGACCACATAGTCACTGCTTTTAATTCTCACAGAGACCTCTTAACCACCATGAAGACAGCTGGGAGATGACTGGGGTTGAAAGAGGAATACGTCTAAATGGCCACTTCTCATTAGTAGGACTCCTAGCAGCATGACAGAACTGAGAGCACTGTATCCCCAGCACTGGCCTCCTATCTCTCTCATCACGTCACTGAAACATGCTAGACACAGAGATGCCCACTGCCTGTAGATCATGGAGCCCCAAAGGGATTCCATTGACCAGAGCCCAGAGCTGTTACTCTCTCTTCAGGTCCTAGACCCTTCATCTTTCAGGCTTCCCTAAAGCTGCCATTGATAAATATTTTTTGGCTTCTACATGAGGATCTGGTACAGAAAACTGCAATGGAGGGGCAGAACCGTTAGGAGTATAGGCTCAGGAAGCAGATACCTAAGGTTTGTATAAATTACAGCTTAGGGGAAGTTAGGTGAATTATTTGGCCTCAAATTCTCATCGATAAAATAGGGATGACAATAGTACTTATCTTGTAGTGTTGTTGTGGTGAGCATTATTAACACATGCACACGTTGAGACCAATACTTGCTGAGTACCTAATACTTGTTGGCTGTTATACAATATCAGTGGGATGGGATAGAGTACTATAATGGTAACTGTGTAGGAGTGCAACTCTTTCAGAAAAAGAACTGAGCTATTTCTAGTCTATACTAATGTATTCATAAAATTTCAATAACTTGTCATCTGTATTGCAATGGAAATACAGAGCCTGATGCACATGTAATTTATTTCAGGAATTTTGCAATTTGATTGAAAATGTGCATAGCATATAATAAATTTTCATTAAATGAATGAGTGAAATGTGAGAAGAGGTCCTGGCACTGCAGGAGAAAGGGGAGCACAGTCTGGTATAGAGAGGCCTGGGCAACCGTGATAAGTCAGAGTGGTCAATTGTCCAGATCCCTGATTCTAGAAGATGCAGTGGATTCTGAGTCAGTCCAGACAATAAGTAGAACAGTGAGAGGGCAGTGGGCATCTCAGGACTCTCACCATGACTATCGGTGGTGGAGATGCTAGGGCCAAGGCAGGGCTGAGCTAGAGGAAGCAGGGCTGGGAGCAGGGCAGAGAGCAGCAAGGAGACAGGGGCAGAGTCTTCATCAGTTGCGCTCCATTCCAAGCGGAGAGACCGAGACTAGGAGAGAGGCCTGTCAGGCAGACAGAAAGAGCTCTAAGGAATTAATGATAGCTCTGGCTCTGGCTCTATACATACTTAGGGAGTGCGCATCACTCATGGGCTTTCCAGACACAGGCCTGTGTGTGGGCAGTGGAAGCATTGCAAACCTTGATGGCCATGTGAGCCAAGCCTGCTTCTTGTACTCTGAAGACAGATCTTTATTGCTGCCAGCTTGGAGGTGTTGGACACTTGGGCTGAGTGAGCGTGCCAAGGCCTGGATTCCAGTTCACATGCAGCAAGACACAGGAAGTACACCTAAGCCTGGTGAGGATGGGTGCTCCCATTCTGAACCTGAAATTTGCATTGTGAACCTCCGTACTCCTGGAATTTGAAAGTGGAGTTGATTGATGGCTTTTCTGAAATGATGGAAAGATTTGTTTTGTGTTTGTCACTAAGGAGTATAGATGTTATCATTTTGGAGGGTAATTTTGCGATATTATAAAAATTTAAAGGATGTTAGTTGCCATGTTGCTTGTGGCAGTGAAAAAGTGAAAATGATCTAAATGATATCAACAGAAGGCTGGTTAAATAAGTAATAGTATGTTTGTACTTTGGAATAAAAAACTGTAGTCAAAGATGATGAAGTAAACACATATGTACAGACATGGAAAAAAGATGACTACATTTTATAAAAAAAGCTTGCTTCCGAAGAATGAATCAGTATTATCCTGTATGTGTAGAAAATTATGTGCATATAATACAAATATTTGAGTCATGCCTGGAACATATCTAAAGGATACAAACCAAATGAACAGTGACTAATTCCAGAAAGAAGGATGGATGGGAGATGGGAAGGAGCAGGTGACTTCACTTTATATTTAATAGATTTATATACTATTTGCTTGCTGTTGTTTTGTTTTACAAGTATTTATTGCATGCTATTTTAAAAACAATGTAAATATCTCAAAACAAAAAGTTTATTACCTTGTATGTGGGGTTTTATATTTTCTTGACTGTTTTTAGGTTTGGAAGAAGTTACCTGTTTTGATAAATGATATTATGTGGCTTTTTAAAGACCCTAGGGTCTATGGAGAGACTGGCCATGAGGTGGAGTCATAGGATGCCAGACAGGAGCAGTTCCAGGGAATTGTCTAGGGGTTGTGGGCAGGAGAGAAGATTCCTAGTGGCATCACTCTCTGGTTTTGAAAGCCATTCATTGGGTGCCATGCAAATGGTCATCAAATGGGCACTTGTTGGGTACTAGACAAGTAGTCCTCTCACAGGACACAGCTTAGAGCACTTCAAGGGGAATGTTGCAGAGCATGGCATAGAACTGTTGACTAGATATCATATTTGGGATGGCTGAGGTCATCTAACTGTACAGCACATTATACCTCAGTGGACCCACGACAGTCATTGTGTATAGAGCATCTGACTAGGGCACATGCCAGACACAGGATGAATTCTATGTGTGCTGCTGATTGGACCCTCCATCAAACCCTTACTGGATTCTATACAGAATGTGACTTTCTGTATCACAGTTGGTCTCATGCAGAACTCTGAGCTGATCCCCAGGAAGCACACCTTAGGCACTTCCGTGAGCCCAATGATGAGTATGAATGGGCAGCTGAAGAGCTTGACTCTTGCGTCCCAGGCTCTCTCAGTGGACACCTTCTAGTAACAGAGCCCATGTGGCAGAGGAAACAGCAAGCCCACCAGGCCAACCGTGTCCTCTCTGCCAGGGCTTCCTGAGAGACTGTGGTGATGGGGAAGGTAGACCAGACATAGGAGAGCTCACTCATTCTGGCCACCTCCTTCTTGTTTCCAGAAAATCCCCAAGTGTTTTAAAGGGTCAGTTTGCTGTGTGAAAGTCCAAATAAACAGAAGCCACTGTCAATAGTACAGATACTTCTGAGAGTAGTTCAAAGTGAAAGATAAACATTTCCCAAAGAGCCTGAAAGGAGAACTAAGCTCTAAGATTACGAGTGTACCCAGAATTAGTGCTACTTGGATGACAGACCATTGCCTGGGGTATGCCCTGAGGCCTCAGTACGTTCCCATTTTCATGTTACCTATAATTGCCCACGTAAAAGGCAGTACAGCCATATTAAATATCTTAAGTGGCCCTTCACACCCTTCATGAGAGTTTCTGCCTCATCATTGTGAAGAACAAAGCCCAGTTGAGATAGGATGCAGGGTGGCTGGCTAGGCTGGATGCAAGAATCAAACTCATTAGCTAAGAGGTTATTCCATATATTCAGAACCCCAAAAATTCAGAGTTGCTCCTAAGCAACCAAAAAAATGACTGCAAAAACTATATATATTTTATGGACGTATAGAGTCACTTGAGAATGATCAAACAGAATTTTGTGAATTTAGAGAGTCCATAGCAGGGGTGGCCCTCACCCCTCCTAAATACTGCCCATCTTGGGCAGCTCCTTCTATTGTGATTAATAAACACAGGTGTCTGTGCCAGGGAACTCTCACTCTCAACTAGGAGAGATACTCACACCTTTATTCAAACTCTTCACTTGAATCAAGAAAGAAATGTTGGCTTACTATGTTGACTCAGGTACCCCACTGTTTGTCAAATATGCTGAAGGAATGCTGGCTCTTGAAATTCCCCTCTCCTCGAAGTTCCTGGCAGCCATTAAGTTTCTGTCTCAATAAATTTATCATTCTGGATATTTCATATAAATGGAGTTCCACAATATGTGACTTTTTGTGTCTGTCTGCTTTCACCTAGAATTAAGTTTTTGAGGTGACTCCACATTATCCTACTAACATTTTAGGGATACTGTGTGGTATAAAAAGAATTTAATATTTGAAGTCAGACAGACCTGGGTTTTAGTTCTGGCTCAGCCACTTAATAGCTAGTCTTTTGGAGCTCCAGTCCTTATTCATGAAGTGAGAATAATAACTCTTACCTCATATATAGTTGTGAAAATTAACAGAAGATACAAGTATTGGGCATGTAGCAGGCACCCCCTAATTGTTAGAGGAAAACAAATGAGGTTAAATGTGAGAGTGTGTGGTGCATAGTATGTTGGTCCCTTGCTTTGACCCATTTTATGCCCCTTCTTTTATGCACTGCCTTACATAGCAGCAGCTCTTTGTCTGAATTCCTGCAACCTCTTGCCCTTTTCTAAATAATTTACCTTGCACTGAGCATGCACGTCTTGTACCCTTGTCAAGCAGGTTCTTTTTTCTTTCTGTGTGTGTATCTTATCTTTCCAACTCAACTGTATATTTTCTTGAGATTGGAGGCTATTTTCTTCTCTAGAGAGAACACATGCTCCAGATTCTGCAGTCCAGTCCCACTGTTAAAAACTGTTGTGTAATCCCATAAACCACTGGGATATCACAGACAGACGAATGGTTTGGCATCCAAGCTGTGACCCTCTGACTGCTCTGGCATGCACAAGTGGCACATTCCTTCTTCACCCTGGGTTTGGACAAGATCTCAATGTTTGGTGAAAGTGTCAGATACCCAGAAATGCCAGTCTGCTTCCACCATTCAGATAGAAATGGAGTGGGCAGCAGGTGAGAGCCCCCTTCTAATTATCTGGCTGTAATTGCAAGGTGCAAGTGGGCCTTCTCTGGAAGTATTTCTTCAAAGGCACTGCTGCAGAGGCTTACGTCCGAATTAGAATGGAATCAGCTCTTCACAGAAGCATCAGCTCTTAGAAGGTTCTGAATAAGTGTGTGTTACCAGAGAAGAAGGTCAGGCATGGGCAGGAAAAATGTCTTTCACAGTTCCAGCACAACTTAGACTCATAACTGAATTTATATGTTGAGTTTTTACTACAAATAAGATGTAATAATGCTCACAGCATCCAGATAATGTTTTTGACCCTGTCTTTTTTTATACTAGGAAGTTGGTACTTAGAGAAGGAATGAAAATAGAAACCGAGTCAGAAACATTTATGAAAGTGATAAATTTCTAGAGTAGTTCTTAACCATTTTTTTTGTTCTTAATCTACCTCACTGAGCTCTTTGAGGATGTGATAAAAGACATAGAATCTCTTTAACAGAAAGGTGCACGTATATACAGGCACAACATTTTGCATGTAATTTTGGGGTGACTTACAGCCTCTCTTGAGACCAACCTAAAGCCTCCAGGTTAAGACCTCTTTGATGAGAGCCACCTGTGTTAAACAATGACACGAAGATGAGTAAGATGTGGCTCCTGCCATCAAGGGGCTTGCACTCTGCTGAGGAGATCAAACATACCAATACACGCAGGCACTGATACTTCAGCTAGTCAGTTGCGGAAACCTGATTCTCTTTGAGCTATTTCTTTTTTGGCTTCCAACTACTCTTATCCTGGTTTTGTCTCATTTCTCAGCAGGTAGAAACAGCTTCTGAGCTGGTGGCCTGTTGGTAATTTCTCTGACCTTCACATGGATGAGCAGTGGTCCTCCTCAGGCACATTCATCTGAGGAAGGTTGGATCACTCCTCTCTTGTGCTGCTTTTCCAACCCCTCCACAATGGAGACTCAGCTCCTTGCCACAGCACTCAGCTTTATGTCCTATCCTGCTGGTATGAACTGTGCTCTTTATTAATACCAGATCTCTCATTGTTCCTTAAATAAAACCTGCATTTTATTAAAAAATTTTAATTACAAAAACTTGCATTTTCAAGCTTCTCTGGCTGGCTCATTTTGTACCCTCATTCTGGAATGCCATTTCCCTTATTATCCATCTACTAAACCCTTCTTATCCTCAAAGAGTCAGATCAAATACTTCCTCTGAGAAGCTCTCCCTAATCCACTGAGGCAAAATTAATGAGGGCTTTTTTTTTTTTAACCTGTATTTAGTACTTAGTCTGTCCTGTCATATAAGAGTGTTACTGCCCATGTGAGATTCCTCTAACATGCTATGATTTTTTGGGGGGCAAAGCTTACTAATCAGACTTACTATCTCAGGGGTTTGGGGTTCCTACTGAAGGGGTGGCCCACTAGAGATTGAATGTGCATTTTTTCCTCTTCTTTAGTGTAAGGGATGCAGAAAGCCATCTGTGACTTCCTGGGGCTGGCATTCCTTAGAAAGGTGGCAGTGGAATTCTTTGGAGAGTCTCCCTGAGAAAGGTGAGAGCCCTTGGAATCATTAAAAATAGATTTTCTTTCCCTAGCCGGTTTGGCTCAGTACATATAGCGTAGGCCTGTGCACTGAAGGGTCTAGAGTTCAATTCTAGTCAAGGGTTCATACCTTGGTTGCAGGCACAGTCCTTGACCCTGGTTGGGAAATGTATGGAGGCAACCAGTTGATGTGTCTCTCTCACATCAATATTTCTCTCTGTGTGTCTCTCCCTTCCCTTCTACTCTTTTAAAAATCAATGGAAAAATATTGTTGGGTGAGGATTAACAACAAAAAAGATTTTCTTAAAAGAGGAGGTGTAGTGTGGTTGAGAGAAAAGGACATAACAAAATCCTATGCATGAGAATTCAAAATAAAAGCTGTTCAGTTCTTAAAGATAAGCCCCAAGAGGGAAGAGGATGGTGATTCTTGGTCCAAGAGGTGGGGGTCCCCAGAATCCATCCCAGACCAGCACATTCCTAAGCTGGTCTTCAAGCAGAAAGACTTGCTGTGTGAGGACCATGTCTGGACATGGGAGCAGAAGACCCATCTTTGCCTCTGAGTTCCAGCCTGCTTCAAGGGAGGGGCACTTTGCACTTTGATAGCACTTGGCCTCTCTGGAGGTTCTCCTCTGCTAACCCTTCAGGCTCCCCCTATGCCCAAAGGATAAAGCTTTTTTCCATTATGGCTTCCATACCCATGCCATGCCGGGAGATAGAGAAAGGGTTAGCCTGAGGATCCTGTTGGGCCCTTTAGGTTAGCTTCCAGTGGAGGGGAAATACCCTAAAATGCAAAGTGCTACTGGAGCTGAGGATTGAAGCCACTTTTGTGGTTTGAAGGTAACTTCCCAAAAGGAACTTCTGCTCAACCACCAGTGCCCTTCCTGAAAGTTGGAACAGTGAGGCAGAACCAAGGAAGTCTGGACTTTTCCTAAGCTCTAGGGATGCCTAGCATATTACCAGGACATTGTCATAGAATTTATGCTATTGTTATCAGAGTGCAACCTGAGACATACTAGTTGGACCTCTAATAGGATGGAGGACTGTCCTGCTACATCTGACGCTCCAGGCTTGTCCACAGTGGACACAATAAATCTTACAGAACTGAATTCTAAGTGCTTCTTAGCTGGCTCTGAATACTGATTCTGCTGTGCAAACATTTCTTCCCCACCCTCCACAAGACCAAACACCACAGTTTTGGCCCCTCTCCAAGGTCTCTGTCTCTAAGCTCTTAATTAGAAAAAAAAGCAGTAATAATTAAAGTTATTAAAATATGGAATATTGCAAAGGAACGGATTAGAAGTCTTCATGCTAATCCAAACAAATCGTGCTAATGTTACTTTGATTCTAGCAAAACCAAATCCTCAGAGCAAGATAAAAGCAAGTGCTTATTTTCTAAGTAGAAGTTTTAGCTTATTCACTAAGTCAGGATACATCAAGCATTCACTAGGACCTGCAAAGGCAGATCAAGAGGAGATGAAAGCAAGAATAATGTGAACATGATAGAAAAGATGAGGTGGGAAGGGAGGAGAGGTTTGGCAAGAGTCAACACAGTAGCTTTACCACAAACTCCTTCCTCTGCTGGGGACCAAGGGGTACAAGGAGTGGTGTTTCCACCCCTGACTTCAGCAGTTGCATTCATGGAAATGATGCTCAAACCCCCTTTCTAGTCCAGACACATCTGTAGGTCTACTGGACATGACTACTAATCAGAGAGAAGGATGTATATTCCAACCAGCATGGTCCCCAGAGCTCCAACAGAGTTATACATCTTTGTCTGGGAACCTGCCTTGGCCTGGAAGGTCTTCACATGCATCTAAAATTCATCACTGGCCAACTAAACTGACAACTTATGCTCCTCCCCAACCTGTTCTTCTTACTCCATGTCTATCAGTGGAACTATCCTCCATTCCATCCTCCATGTTGAACACCTACTAAGAGATCTCTTAGGGACTCCTCCTCATCCCTTATCTATGCCCTATAGTTGCTAAGAATTGAAGATGCAACCTCAGAAGTGTCTCATATTTTTTTCTTCCTCTTTACCTTCAGCACCACTGTTCTCATTCAGATCTTTATCATCTCTTCCTGTACTGCTTCTCCAATCTCTTTTCCTGCCACTTTTCCAACCCAAACTTCTCACCATTCTGTCTCCATGCCTTAACACATATCACTCCCCGCCCCCCAACCTTGATAATCTGTCAGACTTCATCCTCCAAGGCCCAGCCTAAAAATCACCTTCTCTGGCTGGACTGTGCTGATTCTCACAGAGCCTCACAGAGTGTTGTGCCATCAGAGCTGTGGTCCATGGCACTGCTGATGTGAAAGGTCTGTCTCCTTTGAGGGTCAGGGACTGTTCACTCCACAATTACTTAACCCAGGTGCCTTGAAGAGTGCTTGTTTGTAGATGGTACACACAGTACATCTTTACTGATAGAACACAGCTTCTGGAGAGTGATTAATCCTGTAGATACATGCTGCTGTGAAGGACAAAACTGCTAGTTTGAAAGCAAGAAGCTTGGGAAATGCTACAAAGAACTATTGTGTGTGACTTAGTGATTTGATGAATTGTAACTCAATGTCTGCAGGAGAAAGAAGCACGGGTCTGAAAGGAAGGTGAGGATAATGAGATGTTGCACTTGAGTCTGTCAGCTGATTGGGACTTGACTGTACTTAATAAAGATCTTGATAGTACTGAACGTTATTACCATAGTTATGACTTGAAAGAAACATTTCTGTTTAGAATGACCACCACTTATTGAACACCTCGTATGTTCAGATACTTTTTGTATTTAAACTGAACAACTCTAAATGTTAGGTATATTTTACCCTTTTTATATTTAAACTGAACAACTCTACATGTGAGGTATATTTACTCTTAGTTTTTTTGGGGGGGGAAATTGAGGTTCAGAGAGGTTAAATAATTCACCCATGGTCACACAGGTATAAAGCGAGTGGAATATAGATTTTATATGATAGATCTCTTCATACAAACCTATATTTACTTTGGAAAGTGGAAACATACTACTTTTCCAGGTCTTGTGGGGTTTCTCCTCATCTATGAGTCAATCACATCTTCATCCTTTATTTTATCAGAAATACTGGAGGATAGACAATATCTGACAAATGGACTGAGATTTGTATCCATTCCCCCTTTTTTTCTTCCCTCACTTCTGGTTGGTACCAAAATTGAAAAGACAATAGACCCTAAAGAAGTAGACCAAATGAGGAAAGAGAAGCAAAATGTCCTGGTAATCCACAAATGACTAATATTTCCTCTTGTACCTTTAATGTATTTTTCAAAGACATAATTCTATTTACTTCTCCTAGTAATATTGGGATAGATACTATAACTTACATTTTTGGGTTGAGGAAACTGATGCATCCATACCCAGCACAGTGCATGGCAAAACAATTATGTTTGAATATATGAATAGTAGTATGAATGACCAAAGTTTAGTGCACTGATGATGTGATAGGCAGTCTACTAAGTGCTTTGCATACATAATCTTTCTTAATTCTCATTATGAACCTACAATGTAGGAACTGTTATGAGTTCCACTGTATAGAGAAAGAAATTGAGGTACAGAAAGATTAAGTCCCTTGCTTAAATGGCAGAGCCAGAATTTAGATCTAATTCTGATGACTGCTGAGGCTTTGCACTTGAAAGTGGATAACACATCATCCTGTGTCCCCTAATCATGGATCATCTTCCAATCATTTCCTCTCAGAGAGGCCAGTGCTATTTTCCTTGAGGGCATGGCTCAGTTGGGTGCAGTCTTAACGTAGCAGGGCTCCTCAGCTGTCTTTTCTGCAGATTTAGAAAAGAAGCAAATCAGCCCCTTTAGAAGATGGAGGAGAAAGATAGTGGCTGGCTTTTCATTAGTAGGAATTAATATCACCTTTTTAAAGCCCTGAGGCTAAGTCATGGATATTTCCTTGAATTCCATTAGAATTGTTTGCTGAACAGAATTCTGAAATGAGACTGTGCAAGCAGTGACCCACGCAGAAGCCTCAGGTACTATTTTCATCCTGTTAATGGGTTTTACTAGCTAAAGATCCTTTT
Organism: Lasiurus borealis; assembly: GCA_004026805.1. Taxonomy (NCBI): domain Eukaryota; kingdom Metazoa; phylum Chordata; class Mammalia; order Chiroptera; family Vespertilionidae; genus Lasiurus; species Lasiurus borealis. The sequence continues at coordinate 36,858 of PVJN01005735.1, read as the reverse complement.
AGGGTTTTTATCTCTGTTTTTATAAAAAGTTCTGAAAGGGAATTTGGAGAGTTTATGGTGATGACTCTGCCCCAGATTCTCCAGGTCATGGGACTTCTTGGTTTTGACCATCCCTCTCCCCAAATTTCTTGTTTTAGCTTTTCATGGCTCACAGCTTTTTGAACTTTCAAGCTCTTTGTTTGCCCAGATTGATTAGTTTTACTCAACTGCAAAATTGGGCTGAAGTGGGGGAATGATAATGAATAATAATAATAATAATAATAATAACAACAACAACAACAACAACAATAATAATAACTGATCTAAATCTTCTATCTTGTGGGTCTCTTAACCATAAGATAAGATGGTTCCAGTCCCCATCCATCTCAATAGATAGCCAGTAGACTCCCCAAGATGTTAGTGCATTCCTTGGTTGGGGTGGGGGTTCTCAAGCTCATGGCCACCTTATGCTCTAAGCTCCTGTGTTTGCAGAATCGGTTCAATCTCACCTTTCTCTGGCTGCTTCTGAGAGATAAACCATTTTACTTAATTTTGCCTGGTAGCAGTGCTGGCATCTGTCTTTTTATGTAAGTGTGGTGGCTAAAGTAGTTAAGTCAGTCAAAATTTGGGTATCAAATAGTATATAATCTCAGGTTGCCTTTTTCTACCTAGGTGTTGTGCTTTCTACCCTTCCCTTCAAAATAATGAATTCCATAATTTAATGAGGCCTTACAATGTGTTAGGCACTGGGAGGATCACTTACCTATGTTATCACATTTGATCCTCAAAATGGTCTGACAAATAAGACTTTGTATTCCTATTTTGCAGATTAGGAAATAGCAACTCAGATCACATTGCAAGGCAAAATAGGGACTGGGACTGGAAAGACTGACTGATTCAAAAGTCTCACCCCTTATCTCCCCTATACTGCTCTGAGGGCTTGCTGCATCCTGGCTGACTTACTGGGACAAGGGACCCATTGGGGCAGATGCTGTTGCTTGGTCCTATCTCTCTTATGTCTGAGCAGTCTGGGAGGTGCTGAGCTTTGTTTGTCACTGGCATCTGAGGACCTTGTTCTCTAGTGAGAATATAGAACCCTTAATCCCTTTCTTCCTTGTCTCCATTTTCTGTCCAAGTTCTCTCCACCAGAATGTGCCCTTCTAAAAGCCCAAGGACCTCCATAGTGTACTTGAGTATGATTATTGCCATAAGATGATTATTGTGAGGGTAATGTAACCCTCACCTCATCGCCAAACCATGATTTTAGCGTATTGGTGTATTTTAATATGTTTAGTGTATTTTCTGCCAATGATCAGTTTCTACCTCTTGTTCTTGACAATGTATGCCTAATATATGTGAAAGTGTATCATAGGTCAAATGTTAGTGTTTTTTTCCATTTTTAATTAATGTATTACATGTGTACATATCTTCTCATTGCCCCCAAACTCTACTCCCATGCATGCCCTCACCTCCCAGTGTTTTACGTCAATTGGTTATGCTTATATGCATGCATACAAGTCCTTTAGTTTAATCTCTTATTAAACCACCTCTCCCTAACCTTCCAACTGTAATTTGACAGTCTGTTTGATGCTTTACTGCCTCTGTATCTATCTTTTTGTTCATCAGTTTATAATGTTCTTTATTACCCACAAATGAGTGAGATCATGTGGTATTTTTCTTTCATTGACTGGCTTATTTTACTTAGCATAATGCTCTCCAATTCCAGCTAGGTTGCTGCAAATGGAAAGAATTCCTTCTTTTTTATGAAAGCATATTATTCCATTGTGTGGATATACCATAGTTTTCTGATCCACTCATCTGCTGACAGGCACCTAGGCTGTTTCCAAATCTTAGCTATTGTAAATTGTGTTGCTGTGAACATAGGGATGCATATATCCTTTCTGACTGGTGTTTCTAGTTTCTTAGAATATATTCCTAGGAGTGGGATTACTGGGATAAATGGCAGTTCCATTTTTAGTTTTTTGAGGAAACTCTATACTTTTCTCCACAGTGGCTGCACCAGTCTGCATTCCCACCAGCAATGCACGAGGGTTCCCTTTTCTTCTCATCCCCACCAACACTTGTCATTTGTTGATTTGTTGGTGATAGTCATTCTAACAGATATGAGATGATATCACATTGTCGTTTTGACTTGCATCTCTTGGATAATTAGTGACTTTGAACATATTTTCATGTGTTTCTTGGCCTTCTGTCTTCTTTGGAAAATATTTTACTTAGGTACGTTGCCCAATTTTTATTGGATCATTTATCTTCTTTTTATTAAGTTGTTTAAATTGCCTCTAGATGTTGGAGATTAAATCTATATCATGATAACATTTGCAAATATGTTCTCCCATATAGTGAGTTTTCTTGTTGTTTTGTTGATGGTTTCTTTTGCTGTGCAAAAGCTTTTTATTTTGTTTATTTTCTCTTTAGCTTCCATTGCTCTAGGAGCAGTATCAGTAAAGAAGTTCCTTTGGCATATGTCTGAGATTATGCTGCCTGTGGATTCCTCTAGTATTTTTATGGTTTCCAATATTATGTTTAAGTTCTGTATCCATTTTGAGTTTATTTTTTTGTATGATATAAGTTGGTGGTCTAGTTTCATTCTTTTGCATGTATCTGTCCAATTTTCCCAACATCATTTATTAAAGAGACTGTCTTGACTCCATTGTATGTTCATGCTTCCTTTGTGAAATATTAATTGAGCATAGTGGTTTGGGTTGATATCTGGATTCTCCATTCTATTCCATTGGTCTATATGTCTTTTCTTGTGCCAGTACCAGGCTGTCTTGAGAACAGTGGCTTTGTAACACAGCTTGAAATCTGGTATTGAGATCCCACCTACTTTCTTCTTTCTCAGGATTGCTGAGGCTATTCGGAGTCTATTTTTGTTCCAGATGAATCTTTGGAGAGTTCTTTCTATGTTTGTGAAATAGTCTGTTGGTATTTTAATGGGGAATGCATTGAATCTATAGATTGCTTGGGTAGTTTGGACATTTTAATGATGTTGATTCTTCCAATCCATAAGCATGGTATGCTCTTCCATCTGTTTACGTCTTCCTCTATCTCTTTTTTCAGTGTCCTGTAGTTTTCTGCGTATAGGTCTTTTGCCTCCTTAGTTAAGTTTATTCCTAGGTATGTAATTTTTTTTGATGCGATGGTAAATGAGATTGCTTTTTTAGTCTCTCTTTCTGTAAGTTCACTATTGGTGTATAGAAATGCAACAGATTTCTTGACATTAATTTTGTATCCTGCTTTTTAATTTTTTTTTCTAGAAGCTGCTCTACTTGAGTGTTTTTTTCCTACCTTGTCTTCTAGCTCACTGATGCAGTCAGTCCTCTGCTTCTACTAGTCTACTTTTGATGCTTTCTATTGAATTCTTACAGCAGCAATGTCATTTTTCATTTCTTCTTGGTTCTTACTCCTATTGTTGAATTTATGTTCTATTCTTTTCAGCCACCTTATGACCATTTATCTGAATTCTTTCTCTGGTAGGGTTTGCCTCCATTTCATTTACTTCCTTTTCTGGTGATGCCTGATTTTCTTTCATATGTGTGCTGTTTCTTTGTCTCTCCATGGTCTTTCTTCTCCAGGTGTTTGGTTATATAATTCTCTCTCTCCTTATCCCAGGAAAAGTCCGACCTTCCCAGGTGGAGTGTAGAGCTCCTCTGAATCCGAGTGTTTGTGCCAATTTGGGACTGGTTTTCTGGGGTTCTCAGCTGTTTGGTACGTGCTGTAGTTGTAGATTTTTAGGCTTCTGATAACATCCACTTTCCCCTTCAAGATGGCTTGGTCTCTGCCTGAGAGCTGGTGGCTCCTGGAGAAATCCCAACAGCTGCGGAGGCTTCCCAGTCAGGGGACCCCTGTCTGGCAGTCTCCCACCCTTCTCCTGGAGTATAGCTATCTCTTAACTTGCCAACACACACTCCAGTGCAACCCTCAGCTGTTCTTTTTGTCTGCTCAGGGACAAGGCTTGGGACACATCCATCTATTCTGCCACCATTTTCCCCCCTCCATTTTATTTTTAAAGAAGACCATGTCTCAAAATCCAAAATTAAGGTGAATTCCTCTCCTGCTCTAGTTACTCTATCATGTTTAAGTGATTTATTTAAGTTGCTAGAGGCCCAGTGCATGAAATTCATGCACTATAGTAGGGGAAAGGTCCTTCAGCCTAGCCTGTGCCCTGTCGCAGTTTGGGAGCCCTTGCTCCTTACTGCCCACCTCCTTGCTGCTCTTTAGCACTGCCATGGAGGTGTGAGAGGGTCCTGCCACTGCCACTGAGCTTGCCAGTTGTGAGCCCAGCTTTTGGCTGAGCAGCACACTGACCACCAGAAGGCAGCTCCTGCACTGAATGTCTTCCCCCTGGTGGTCAGTGCACATCATAGTGACTGGTCTTTCTGCCGTTCAGCCAATTTTCACATTAGAGTTTTATTATATAAGATGTTTATATCAAACTGAAATGATTGGTATGGTTTTTTATATGAAATATTCATAAGAGACAAATGTATACAGACAGAAAAGAGATTCATGATGACATGGAACTGGGGTGGGAATGTAAGTGGGCATGAGGGATCTTATTGTGGCAATTAAAATCTTCTAAAACTGATGTATGGTGGTGGTTGTACCACTCAGTAAATCTACTAGAAGTCTTGAATTGCACACTTAAAATTGGTAAATTTTATGATATGTAAGATACACCTCAATAAAGCTTGTTCACTTTATTACTGTCTTGTGCTCTTTGATTAGCATCAAGTTATTGAGGATAGGGTCCTTGTCTATCTTGTTCACCAGTGTACCCCCAGCACCCAGACCAGCTTCTGCCCATAGCAAGAGTTCAGACCCTGCCCTATAGTAAAACAAGTCATTTCAATGGGTATGCACATTAAAACCTTTCCTATTTGGAAAACTGGAGGAGTCTCTCTTTTTGATTGAACTCTGATACAATGGGTATAGAATATAATCTTAAAAAACTCAGAATTGGACGATGGTGGAAGAAGGGAAGGGTAGAGATTCTATGTTCTTCTTTAGATTCCAGTTGACTATGAGAGGCACATTCATCATTAATCCCTGGGCATCTTGGATCTTTAATGAACAAGTCTCTTTTCCTCTTCCCATCATGACCTTTCTTTTCTACTCTCTTTGTTGTAGTCCTGTAAATGCTTCCTCCCCCACCCCACCAATTCCTAGAAGCCACCAACTTACCTTCTCCCAGAACACTAATTTATGGAACCTGGCCAGCTTTCCTGCCTTTGCAATATTGATAAAATCATCCAGTTGCCTGGTTACACTGAGGGAGCATAGCCAACAATGGGCAAGATTCCCCAACATGAGACGCATCCCCTTTGAGTGCACGATTTTTGTGCACCAGGCCTCTAGTATCGTATAATCTGCTCTTTTCCTTCAACTAACAAAATAAGTAATCAGGCCAAGATCTTTTAATAATAATTCTGCCAGAATATACAGTTTTGGCTTAATTCAAGCCTGAACTACCATGTTTCTGAACCCTCAGTAAAACTGGTCAAGGAGGGACTGGAGGTTTTTCATTACTTGTGTCTTGGCCTCCATCAGCTCCTCTTACTTGTAGATCCAGCACCTCATAAATATCCTTGTCATTCCTGATTAGACACAGCTTACATTAGTAGTCTGACACCCATCACTGGGGAGGCCTGGAGTTAAGTCAGATGCCCGGACTTGATGTGTGCAGTGCTGAGCTCTCCTAGTTTAAAGGGCCACCCAGTCCTGTTACTTCTTAAGTCAGTATTGGACTTTAGTATTTATCTCAACCTCTGCCTTATAGTCACTTGGATATCATACTTTGTATTATAATCTTTCTCCAGGACTGGGGCCTGACTTAAACTCACTCCCTGAGGTTGGGCTTTACACCTGGCTCAGTTTCTTCCCTCTGGATGGGGATGGTGGAAAGGTGCTGAAATCTCTACTTAAATGCCACTTCTCAAGTTACTAACTGAAGTCCTGCTAGGAATTGATGGAATACTAGAGTTGTCATCATCTGACTGTATGCATCTTTCCCATACCAAGTCCTTCCACTTCAGTACACCATCACCCCTCCACTCTCTCCCTCATTCATTACACCCCAACAATGGTCTCACCTTGCCTGAGTCAGTGCAGAATAAACTATACTTGTCAAATCATGAGTTTTGGATCATCTGCTGCCCTTGCTGGAACCAGCCTATTTAGTTGAGATGGATTCAAGGATCCTTTATTAGGCGCTGGAGGGAGGATAGAGAACAAGTAAGCCCTTAGATCTTACTTTCAGGAGCTCACACTATTGCCCACAGCCCACAATAGTATTTCTCCCTCTGTTGGCTGGCCCACATTACAGAGAGCCTTCCATGCATTGGATCAAAGTCTCCTGTCCAGAATGGTATAATTTCTCATGGTTGCAGGGAAGAATGAAGGCAATGTAGAATGAAATCTTGTGAGTTCAGGTAAAAGCAACACTGGGATCTGAATTCTCCAGGTAACAATATTTTCATTTGTTGGGAGCCTTGAAATGCTTTTCTGTTCAAGAAGATGAAGGGAGTTTTTCAGATTTCTAGAGAGTCCTAGTCTGATAGAAATAATAATGCAAAAATCTATAATAATAAAAGCGTAATGTGCTAAATAGATGGGACAGCTGAATGACCTTCTGGACATCCTTCTGGATGAAGCTATAGTGGTAGGGGCCAAGGCAGAGATAGTGAGGGGTGATCAGGCAGGCAGGTGAGCAGTTAGGGGTGATCAGGCAGGCAGGCAGGCCAGCTATTTCAGCGGTCCCAGATTGTGAGAGGGTGCAGGCCAGGCTGAGGGACCCCCTACCCAACTCCCATGCACCAGGACTCTAGTGGTAATGTAAGATCCATCATTGGTGTACTGATAACTTAGGGAGGACCTTGAAGGCTGTATGTTTTTTTAAAAATATATTTTATTGATTTTTTACAGAGAGGAAAGGAGAGAGATAGAAAGTCAGAAATATCAATGAGAGAGAGACATCGATCAGCCGCCTCCTGCACACCCCACAGTGGAGATGTGCCCTCAAGCAAGCTACATGCCCCAATCAGAATCGAACCTGGGACCTTTCAGTCCACAAGCCGACGCTCTATCCACTGAGCCAAACCAGTCTCGGCAAAGGCTGTATGTTTTTGATGGTTTGTTGTTTTAGGCAAAACTAGTGCCTAAACCAATAGTGATGGCAATAATAACATAAATGCTGGAAAGAAATCCAGAAGAAAGCCATTCACCATGCTTCTGAAATGTGTCAATCACGGTGGAAAAGGAATTGTCAAAGACTAGGAGAATTTTCTGCTACAAGTCTCAAAGACCCTGGGCATGGAGAGAAGAGTTCATTTTGTGTAAGGAATATGGGAAATATTTTTTAACCGCCTCCGGCTTCAATTTTTCTTTTTTCTCTAAAAAGCTATAAGCTTTTCATGCTATAAGCTGCCTTTCTTTATAGAACTATGAAAATATTCTTCAGATGCAGTCAAATTTTATTGCCAAAAGGCAAAGGATAAGTGGAGAATAAATACATCTCTCTATTCATTAGAACTTTCATTCCATAAAATGGATTTTACTCTTTATAAACATTTATTCCACCAGCACTGGAAATGGGTGAAAGTGTGTGTGGGAGGCATGTCTCAGGAGACATTGACACATGGAAACAAAACAAGGAGTTGCTATGTCCTGACCTTGTTCTCTGGTACTGAGCTCCCTTAGTTTTCCACAGGGACTGATCAGCTTAAGGATGGTTGGAGTGCCCCTGATGGACCTATGAACAAAGTGTTCTGGATCCCTCTGATGGAAAGCATGCTAATTTGGACAGAGCCTGTCATCATTAAGCTTAAACAATGGCAGAAAGCACTGGGTTCAGTGGACATATAGTTATTTTAAGCTAAGAGTATATCGTCAATGTATCTTGCAGACAGTAACGTTCAGTTCCATGAGTCCCCACAGGCATTGCTAAGGTGCTTTATTGATAGTAATCTTCTGATTCATCTTCACTATGGATACCAGTTTCAACTTAAGGTCTGTAAGCAGCCAGGAGGGTCCTCCCCACAGAGTACCTTCTATGCACCTAATCACCCAGACTGTCTGTAAGTGAACATGTAACTCTCAGACCAGAGATGTGATGGGCTAGAATCTGGCCAGATAGGATTTTATGGACCTGGAATAAAGGGCATCTATTCACTTTCTTTTTTCTAAGGAAATCTATCACTTTGGAAAAATTGCTGATAATTCCCTAGTCATATCTCTTCAGTGTCAAGAAGCTAAAAGAACTTCTTGGACACAGAATAGTCATGCTCTTCAGAGATACTCAATTGCTATTTGGAATTCTATTATTATCCTGTCCAATCTCTCATCATTTATTGATGGGTGCTTTTAGCAGCAGAAACACTCCTTACAATGCAAGACTTTAAGTTTTAATCAAAAGAACACACACGAATTTAGAAAACAATTTGGAAGCCTTTCTCTTTGGGAAAATTTATACACAGTGAGTCTTCTAGAAAGTGCAATTCTGTCCTGAGAGGATCTAGTGCTAGAAAAACAGTGAAGCAGGCTGGTGGTGCAGCTAACTGACCAATGTTCATTGCATAGGGACTTCCTTTCACTGCAGATCATATGGTAGCTCTGTAGGAATTGAAAAATGCAAAGCTCCTTCTGGCACTGCCATCTTCATTGAGTATCCTGGGGTTCAGTCCACTAGAGGGAGGACCCAAGCTGGTCTTGATCCTGTATGTGCTCTTGACCACCACCAACTGGACTTAGCAATAATAGCAACAAGGACAATAGTAATACTTGCTAACACTTCTGAAGCATCTATTATGTGCCAGGTGTTGGGAGGGTTGCTTTTCATACTTTATCCCATTTAATCTTCACAATAACAATGAGAAGTAAGTTTTTTTTAAATCCAAACTGTACAAAAGAAGTAATAGAAGCACAGAAAGATAATACAACAATTAATCTGAAGATTCAAACAGGTTCCCTTGAGCCTGAATCTTATACACTATACTCTCTCTAAAGTTTTGTTACCATTTGAAAAGGCACTTTAGAAAAATAAGTTTATTTTTTTATGTTATAAAATTTATGTTTACTATAAAAAAATGAAAACAAAAGTAGAGAAAAAATATGACTGAGCTGTGATAACAGAATATGAGAGAGAGAGAGAGAGAGAGAGAGAGAGAGAGAGAGAGAGAGAGTTTTGACAATGATCTCAAGGAGTATCATGAAAGTAACAACAGTCTCAAAAGGTAAAGTTTAATTAAGAATACATTGTTTCCTATAACATTGCTGTTTAGGAAGGCAGGAAGTTTGGGAGAAGTCTAGATAGTTTAGGGAGAAGCTTGGTGGGTGGAAGACCACTGGAATGAGAATCTGAAGGCCAGAGTTAAATAAGGAGGTCTCTGGATACCTGCTGTGTCATCATCAGTGAGCTGGCCTCTCTGAGCCTCAGTTTCTTCATCTGAAAATGATAGGGCAAGAGCTAATATCCAAGCACCTATCTCTGTTGGAACAGTTCCTGTCCAGGTCACATGAGAATCCTAATGGAGACCCCAAGGTTCCATTTGCTGTGTGCAGTGGGGCATTTTCCCAGCGTCCCAGAGATGGAAATCACCCATTTGAGCCTAGGACCTGCTTGATGGTGTCCCTATTGAGTTGCTCTAAAACACACAACAAAGAGTTGGTTGTGAGGTAGAGATTCTTAAAAGGCATTAAACTTGCCCTATGGATAAGAGGAGTATTCTAAGTGCAAATTTGTTCTCAGATTTAGGAGTGAAAAACCTTGTGCTTCCTGTCCATCTCCTGCTCAGGACTAGACCTGCATGCCTGCATGTCTCCTGGATCATCCCTCACAAGCAGCCACACACTGATTCCATTCTGCTCCATCCATTTCACTCCCGACTTGGTTTTGGCACCTGAGTTGCTCTCCCACAGCTACCTTCTAGTACCTTTCTCTGATCTCTTGCCCTTTACAACACTTGATTATTCAGAGTTTCTGGTATTCCAAGCACTTAAAAAGCCCTTTTGTTTAAGTCAGGCTCCTCGATCCCACAGTGTGTTGAGAAGAGCCCTGAGCTGGGAGTCAGAAAATCTGTGTTCTAGTCTTGGTTCTGCTGCTTACTGCTAAGTTTCTCCATCTCTGTTGGCCTTGGTCTTCCTCACATCAGACTTTAAGGAAGTAAGGGTGGGTGACTGGATTCAATTTCCCTGGTCCCAGAATTCTGATATTTGTTGATCAGGCAGGGGTGAATTCTGACCTTGCTAGAGAAAGAGCATCTTACAAGAAATCACCAGGAATGGAGAAAATGTGAGAGTAGACCAGTGGGGGACTGGGACTTCACCACACTTCAACCCTGAATAAGTTTGCAGCTACATCAGAGAATGGAGAGTTTCACTCTAACCTTCTTTACCCAAGTGAGCAGTCTCCTTCCTAACATCCTACATGGTGCTATAACTCACTCAAAATTGTATTGAGGTTATAAACTGCTCAGAACTCCTCCTAAAGAATTGATGAGGGGTCTGAAAGCTGTATATTTACTCTAGAGCAGTGGTTCTCAACCTTCTTAATGCCGTGACCCTTTAACACAGTTCATGTTGTGGTGACCCCCAACCATAAAATTATTTTCTTTGCTACTTCATAACTGCAATTTTATTACTGTTAGTGAATTGTAGTGCAAATATCTATGTTTTCCGATGTAGAGACATCTATTGTTTCTTTATAATGTATGCATGTTTAATTTGCAATAAAACTGGGAGGCACTATTGTACAAATAAGCAACTCATACCCCGTTGAGTGCTGTCTTGGAAGAACGAGAGTGGGCGGAGTGAAGGATTCAGGGGAAATTCATCACTTTGGCCTGTCAGCGGAAGGATTTTGAATTGTTGCTTGACTGCTAAGGGGTTTTTCTGTTATGCTTGTTGGCTGGGTGACTATTCCTGAGGATTTCTGATTATCTACTTATCCCCAATATTCCCTTATCAGAGTTTCAAACAACCTGAATCCTCCCTTGGAATCTGCAGGTAAGTGATGGGGACTCACAGATGTGGAGTCCTACAGAGACATCATCAGGTCCTGATAGTTATCTGAGGACAGAAACCAGGGAAATGGGTTTGGATGAAACAAGTACTACCTTGATAGGGGAAGGAAGCCTAAATGGGGTACCCTAGAGGATCACATGGATCCAGAACAGAGGGGTGGTAGAAGGGAGAGTCAGGCCAGTAGTAAAAGGGAAGCCACTGAAACTTGCTGAGAGTCTGATATGCCAGGCTGATGCAAGTGTTTTAGGATCTCTTTCAATATGCTTAGAAACTCTGGAAGATTTGAATTGCTATCTCCATTTTACGCATTGGGAAACTGAGGTGCAGAATAAGTGGTAGAATCAAGCTGTCTGATTCTAAGTCATTGCTTTGAACTATTAGGACATGTCTTTATTATAATAAGCCCAGCTTCTGTGTGGACCAGGATGGAAGACTCAACTTTTCTTCTTAGGGAGGGCACCTAAGAAGCTGACTTGGGAAGATAGAACTTATAGGATCTTCATGTTTTCGTTATTAGGAATCCTTGATGCTTGCAGCATGGGCCTGCTATAACCCTCTTTACAAAAGGATGTGGTGCTCATGTTCACTTTTATTTTTTTTTAATAGTCTCCATAGTTTTATTTTTTCCATTTTTATTAATGTATTACATGTATTACATGTGTACATATCTTCCCATTGCTCCCCCTGACCCTACTCCCATACATGCCCTCACCCCCCAGTGTCTTGTGTCCATTGGTTATGCTTATATGCATACAAGTTCTTCCATTGATCTCTTATCTACCCCACCTCTCCCTAACCTTCCCACTGTAATTTGACAGTCTGTTTGATGCTTTACTGCCTCTGTATCTATCTTTTTGCTCATCAGTTTATAATGTTCTTTATTATCCATAAATGAGTGAGATTATGTGGTATTTTTCTTTCATTGACTGGCTTATTTCACTTAGCATAATGCTTTCCAGTTCCAGCCAGGTTATTGCAAATGGTAAGAATTCCTTCTTTTTTATGGCAGCATAGTATTCCATTGTGTAGATGTACCATAGTTTTCTGATCCAGTCATCTGCTGATGGGCACTTAGGCTGTTCCCAAATCTTAGCTATTGTAAATTGTGCTGCTATGAACATAGGGGTGCATATGTCCTTTCTGATTGTTGTTTCTAGTTTCTTAGGATATATTCCTAGGTGTGGGATTACTGGATCAAATGGGAGCTCTATTTTTAGTTTTTTGAGGAAACTCTATACTTTTCCCACCAGCATTTTTCTCCACAACTTCGCCAACACTTGTCATTTGTTGAGTTGTTGATGATAGCCATTCTGACATGGTATTGCATTTATCGTTTTGATTTGCACCTCTCGGATAATTAGTGACTTGGGGCATGTTTTCATGTGTTTCTTGGCTTTCCTTCTGTCTTCTTTAGAAAAGATTCTATTTAGGTCCATTGTCCATTTTTTTTATTGGATCATTTATCTTACTTTCATTAAGCTGTATAAGTTGCCTGTAGATGTTGGAGATTAAACCTTTATCAGTGATAACATTTGCAAATATTACCAGATTTCAAGCTGTATTACAAAGCCACTGTTCTCAAAACAGCCTAGTACTGGCATAAGAACCGACATATAAACCAATGGAATAGAATAGAGAACCAGGTATCGACCCAAACTACTTTGCTCAATTAATATTTGACAAAGGAGGCATGAACATACAATGCAGTCAAGACAGTCGCTTCAATAAATGGTGTTGGGAAAATTGGACAGATACATAAAAAATTTGAAACTAGACCACCAACTTAGACCACACACAAAAATAAACTCAAAATAGATACAGGACTTAAACATGAGACGGGAAACCATAAAAATACTAGAGGAATCCATAGGCAGCAAAATCTCAGACATATGCCTAAGGAACTTCTTCACTGATACTGCTCCTTGGGCAATGGGAGCTAAAGAGAAAATAAACAAATGGGACTACATCAAAATAAAAAGCTTTTTTACAGTAAAAGAAATCATCAACAAAACAACAAGAAAGCTCACTGTATGGGAGAACATTTTTGCAAATGTTATCTCTCATGTTCGCTTTTATTAGTCAAAGATCTGAATGGGATTGTGAGCCCCTGTGAATGGTGTTGGCTATCTGTGTCTCACACATATTTATATTTCAGTGGGAAAATGTGACCGCTACCTTAGAATATGAGCTTCATGACATCAAAGACTATATGTACTTTTCACTCTTGTTTTCCTAGGGTTTAGCACAATATCTGCCATATAGTTAATATTGCTGAATTAAAGAAGAAAGGCTGGAGACAGTTATTTTGGAAGCTGGGAACTTCCTGTGCCATGAATAGCTCAGTGGTTGGTTCCTAGGCTTTGATGCTGGGACTGGAGATGTCCCACTTTATAGTGCCGCACTAGAAATTGTTATTTCCAGATTGCATTGTTGGCCCTTGAGCTTTCTCTGGGGTCAGCTGAAGAAATCCCTTTTGTGAATACGAGGCAGAAACCCTACGGCAAGTCTCTCACCATCAAACCTTTTGTCCCTGATACAGATAAATTAAGAGGGAATTTGGAAGCACTGGGCTCCCTAGGAAGGAGTAGCTCACTCTTATGTGGTGTAATCAAAAGGCTGAGCAGAGGAGCAATTAATCAACTTATTTATTAAAGGGATCCTCCTGCCTAGGGTTCAGTGGGGCTGTTGGTGATGATTTATTCTAAGAACCATCTGAATTATAGTTCTTACCAAGGAGGCATTTTCTTCCTGACCATTCACTTTCCTATAGTTACTCTTCCAAGCCACCAAAGGTTGTTTTCACAACCAGAACATGCAGCAGTGGAAGCATCCACCCTGCTACCCTGCAATCTCAGTGTTCTCCAGCATTACCATGTCTAAGTTCTTATTCACCTGCTCTGTGATTCCCAACTCCTATGATCTTTTGGTGACAAAGATGGTCCATACCTACAAGGCTGACAGATAGAATGATGTATCCTCTTTGGGTTGCCTTTGCATCATGGCTTTCCCAGACAGTCTGAGATGTTAAAATAGATGAGCAAGAATGGATATAAAGTCATGCTGTGCAGATGCCTTGGAGGTATTAGAGGGAAACATTGTCTAAGAAAAAGTGACCAGGCAGAGAAGTCTCTAGCCTGCAAGTCTGAGTTAGTGGTTGTTTGCCTTATACTATGAGCAATTCACAAAGAGCCATCTGCTCTGTAAGCAAATGTTGATTGTCTACTTTCTCTAACCTTGGCATGTTGGTGACTCTCTCAGCCATTATAGTTGTTCTGTAAAAAATTGTGGTAAAATACACAACAGAAATGGTCTCTTAATTGTTGTAAGTTCACAGTTCAGTAATGTTAAGTACATTCACACTGTTGTGCAACCCATCTCCAGAACTCTTTTCATCTTGAAAAACTGAAACTATATCCTTTAAACAGCAGCTCTTAATAACCCTCCTCTCAGCCCCTGGCAACCACCATTTATTTTCTGTTTCTATGCACCTGACTATTCTAGGTAGCTTATATAAGAGGAATCAGATAGCATTTGTGTGTTTTTTGACGGGCTTATTTCACTCAACTGTTAAGTCTTAACATACTGTAATGTCCTTAAGGTTCATTTATTTTGTAGTAGGAACCAGAATTTCTTTTCTTTTCAGGCAGAATGATATTTCATTGTGTGTATTTGCCACATTTGTTGATCAATTTATCTTCCAATAGGCATCTGGGTTGTTTTCACTTTTTGGCTATTATGAATAATGCTGTTCTCAATATGATTGTACAAATATCTCTTTGAGACTCTGCTTTTAATTCTTTTGGGTATATAATTCCAGAAGTAGAATTGCTGAATCACATGGTAATTCTGTTTTTACTCTGAGGATCTGCCATAATGTTTTCCTCAGTGGCTGCTCCATTTTATATTCCCAGACGTTCAACCACTGAACCAACTAGCTGTACTTTTGTTAGCAGTCATCCTAATGGATGTGAGGTGGTATCTGTGGGATCACAGTTCCTCAGACACCAGGTATCAGATTAAGACATGAGAAGTCGCAGGCATATGTAGAAGAGACTTTATTGTAGACCAAGTAGCCATTGCTGCAAAAGGAGCCATCAGACAAAGTAGTTCTTCAAAGTAGCCCCACAAAAACAGCCTCACAACCAGCCTCACAATGTAGCCTGACAAAGTAGCCTAGCACCAGCTGGTCAGTGGCAACTTATATACACAATCAAACAGCAGAGGCCTCATGTCGATTAGTGATGCACACTTAAACAGAAGAGGCCTCGTGCCAATTCATGATGCTCTTGTTACATTAACATAAATAGGTTATATCCTCGCCTGTACGCATGCGTATGGCAAATTGGCCTTGATCATCCAGTGTACTCAGATTAGGGTTCCCACAGTATCTCACTGTGATTTTGAATTACATTTTCCTCATTAGTCAAGTTGAACACTTTTTCATGTGTCACCATTGTGGTTTTGACTTGGTTTATTTGATGCCACAATCAGGAGCCATTGTTAATGAGGCAGAGCCTTTCTGGTTACAACTGGAATCAGTCCCCCCACTCAGATTAATCTGCCCATCTTTCAGGAGGCCAGGGACTTCTGTGACTCTTCTGTCTGGCCTTGTGCACACGTTTTCTTTCCCTGGGTGTCCCTTAGGACTTCAGTCTGGCCCCCTCATATATGCCATTTGCCTTTAGAACTGAATGCATCTCCCAGGGGAGAGCTGGGAGAATTTTTCTCGAATCCCAGTCTACTGCAGACCCACATCCAGTAGGAATCTTGGCTCATTCTGGGAGCTGGGCGCAAAACTGCATCACAGCATGGATGATTGAGTATTGGGAGGTTACTTGAGATGCTGTAGGAACAGCTGCTTTGGCTGAATGAATAATTAGATTCTCTGCAGATCAGTTGGAGCCCTATTACCCCAGGTTGAGCCCAACTTGGAAAGACTCAATGGTTTGAATTAGAGACCCAGAGGACTGGATTCTTGTCAACACCCTATCAGGTTTTGTTTCTGCACATCTCACTCTGCCACCTAAATCCTTTCCCAGTGTCTGGATCTGCTTCTTTGTTCAGGTGGGGTGGGGCACTGTCTAGAGGGATGAACCCATCCCTACTGCCTTTGCAGAACCCTGCTGCTTTCATTATCTCTTGTTTTTGGCTGCTGGCCCATAATTAATCAACCAATTCATTTAAAAAATTTGAATATCAACCCAGTGCCAGATCCCATGAATTACTGAGGTTTCTTTGATTACAAGTATCAAAATTGAATTCGAAAAAAAAAATTGAATTCGAGTTATTTTACATAACAAAAGGAAGTCTGTCATAAAGATGGAGGGATGTTTCCTACAACTCAAGTATAGGAATACAGCTAGGCCTCAGGAAGGGACTGGAAAAATCATCAAGCAGTGTCTGAAAAACTATCATGGACCCAGAGATACTCTCATCTGGTCCCTAGTCTCTGCTCGAACATCTGTTTTATTCTCATTTATTGGAAGATGGGCTTTCTCTGTGTCTTGATTTATGTGATAAGTGCAAACGGCTGCTCACAGCTACCAACTAATCTATGCAAAAGATCTGCCTATGCTGATATACAATCAGTCTATCAGCTTCAGTTCCAACAGAAGAGAATCTGACACATTGAGTTTGAATTAGGCATCCACCATATCTCTAATAAGCTAAACCAAGGTTCCAGGACTAAGGGGTCCTCAAGCTCTAGATTGGTATTAACACTAATATTGGAGCTGGCTTGTGCAAACACACTTTCAAAGTTTTATGAAGTGCCCGAGATGGTAGCCTGGAAACTAGGCCACTCACCCCAAAGCTCTGAGCACATGGAAGGAATAGGAGAAGACCCATATCCTAGGGATCTTCATGAGGTGGTACTTCACAGTCAGAAAGGTATCTTTCCCCTCTTTTCCTTGCAAAGTATTTACTTCTGAAAAACTAAGGAGAATATTCAGGAAATGAATTTATTTATTCTTCATTGTTGAAAGTATTCCTAAGTTCCCCTTTCCTCCCCATTGACCCCATTCCAGCCCACCTCCCATCCCCCACCCCAGGCCTTCACATCCTATTGTCTGTATCCATGGGTTACGTATTTATGCACACACGTTCTTTGGATGACCCTTCCTATCCATCCACCCACCCACCTGCACCTTTCCTCAGGAATCTCTTAAATAGCATGTGAATGAAGGCTGCCAAGGAGACCTTGGAAATGAAGGAAATCTGTGGGGTTCTATTCTTAAAGCAGCCAGGGCCTTGTCTGCATTTTATCAACTAAACAGTGCTATTTAAGGCCAGGACCCATGCGGGCAGGGTGAAGGCTTGTGTTTCCTCCTGGGAAATGTCTGTCAGAAGCATTCATTTTTATTTCACAGATGTGTCTTTGGAAGTAAAAGAGGATTTCACACAGAACGAAAACAAAGTGTGTTTCTGACAGGCAGGTAAATGCCCCTTTGCCGAGGTAGTAATAACACATTTGTCAGGGAGGTGAGGAATCTCAAAATTATTTGGGAAACAGGTTCAATTGCTCCTTTAATCCCAAATAACCACTCTGTATGAAACAGAGCAGCTGAAGGATAATTGCCGAAATGGAGCAGAAGAAAACCCACTGCTCTTCCTCCTGGAAGGGTTTAGCCTGCCTTTCAAAGGTGGTGTACATAAGAGCTGCTCACAGCCAGCATAATGCCCTTCGGCTTCTCTCTGCTGCAGACATGCTCCGGAACTAGCCATCTATCACATACCCAGGAGAATGGAAAGTACTCTTTTGTAATCACGACTATTCTTCCCAAAGTACACAGATTGAAACATCAAAAATTCATAGAATAATATATGTCAAAGATGGAAGAGATGCACTGGGGTCATGGATTCCGTCTTCAGTGGTCCAGACAGCAGAAATAATGATCATCCTTGACCCAGACAGCACCTTGCACTTGCCTCACAGCAGAGGCAGTACAGAGTCCTTGCACATCATTTTTTAGATGGGGGATGTTTATTCTGCCACATCTTGTCTCTGACGGGTCTTCAGGCTGTACTTACTCAAATACTTCTTTCCTTCTTCTCCAGATATTTCTCTAGGGTTTTGAGGCTTGTGGCTGAGTAGAAACAAATCTAGGTCAATACTAGAACCATATGGATTTAGTTCATGGTCAGGGTAATGGGTAAAGGCCACGAGCAAGAAGTCACTAGGAGATTTTGACAGTGTACAAGGGATGTCCCTAATTCTGGATGATCCAGAATTTTGGACTAGGATCAGCAATACTGCAATTACTTTCAAATGTATTTTGGCCATCACTAGATTCCTACAGTTTCCTCTATGCCAGGCCCTGTGCTAGACTGGTCCTGGGTACATATGCAGATTAGATGCCTTCTCCCATTCCCTCCCACAACAGAGACACACACTCACCCCCACACACCATACACATGAACCCCAGACTGTGGATACAGTGGTGAATGAGATAGAGAAGGGACAAAATGACCTTGTCTGTAGTTCACAGTCCCATGAGGTTTATAAACAGGAAGTTTTAAAATAATTGGAAGCATGGTGACAGAAAAATGCATAGTGCTTCATGCAGCACAAGGAAGAGGCTTCGGACCTGGCCAAAGAGTGGCGATGCTTAGAGCCATGTTAGAAAAAGTGAACAAGGACTTACTGACCCATCTGGGTAGAGGAGAAAGAGAAGGAAGAGCCTTAACTACTAGAAGAGGATGGTTTAGAAGGGGAAAGGGATCATATTGTATCCTTTTATGTGTTGGACTTTGTAAGCTTGGATATGGCTTTGCTTTCACCTTTTACCATATTGATGTAGGACTGATAAATACACCGACCTCTGAAATGCTTGGTTGTCATCATTGAAAACCTCAACATATCAAGGTGCTCTGTGAAAGAGTTGATTCACTGCAGGGAAGGGACTTCTGCAAATGAGTGTGGTGGGATAGCAATATTTGTGCCTGTAATTACATGACCAAAGTATCCTGAAGATATGAGAATGTGGTGAAACTATAAAAAGCAGGGAGCACTGGTTCATATTCCATTTGGAAGAGAAAAACAGACCCTTTTCAGTGGCTTATGAACACAGCTGCATTAAGAAAAAGAAAGGCTGTTCACTGCACAGTTGAAGCCTGATTATGTCAAAATAGCAAGCCATGGTATCCATGTAGTCTGTCGTTGCACTGCACAATTAATCTCAGCCTCAGATTTTCTTCCCTTGAATCCTATACCAGAGCAGGGTTCTTTTTCTTGATGTCTCAATGACTTCAGGTTTCTGCCAATAGTTTTATACTACTTTGATGTCTTTGACTTGATACTATTTCTGAGTTCCTATCTTTACCTTGATATTTGTCTTCACCTGAACCTGTCTGTGATTTGGCACTTATTCATTCGATGTCCAAATAAACAAATGGGGCTAGGAATTGATTTCTGCTGGTGTTATAGCTATTGTTGACTCAATTTTTTCATTTGTTCTATTACTCTTTCCGCTATTCAAACTAGACCTTGGCTTTCAGGGAAAGGAAGTACATAGCAGAAATGGGATGAATATCAAGAACAGAATGAATTATGTTAACATAGAAATTGACTTGGAAGAATACTTGGCTAGCTAGTTTTCTTTTCATCCTATTTCTACTATTGGAGGAAAAATAAAAATCGCTGTGCTTGAAGAAAGGAAAGAGTTGGGATGGAGTGAGAGAATGTGTGCCATCGAAGGTCACTGAAATAGTTTCCCCAGTGTTATCTCCAAATTTGTTTTGAAGAGGTTGTTACCTGAAGAACGTATCGGGGATCTGAAAGTCAGTAGAATTCTAGGAGATGGCAGCTTTTTGGTAATTCCCATTCTGCCATGGTGTGGAAGCAGGAAAATAAAATATGGATATCATGGGCAGAGAGGAATTTATACAACTCTATTGAATTCCTGCTGTCCCAAGAAGTGTGGGAAAGCACTTGAATTTTTCTAATACTCCTGAGGTGGAGGGGGGTGAAGGGAGGAGTTAACAAAGTATGTCAGAGATCTAGATCTTCTCAACCAAGATCCAAAAAGCTTCTTTAAAACATTTATTTGTCAGACCCACCCATATTCACTTTGGCAAAGCAAGTCAGATGACAGAACCCAAATTAGGTAGGAGTGAGGGTGGATGCAGGTATATTCTATGCAGTTTTAGTATGAGGAATCACAACATCACAATGAAAGGGAATGGATTCAGGGAGAATGAAGATCTGGAGCCTTTGATACAATCTACCATAGCAGGTAAATGAGAAGAGGGTCATTATTAAGCATTGGGGGAGCCATCTTAAAGTGACTGCTACATTGAGTTATGTTGGACCACTTTGAAGCCAGGCAGAAATGTTTTAGGAAAAGATGGAGTAGAATATAAAGGTGATACTGGATGTATACATGGACAAGTATCCAGTTTCCATTTGAATTGCTTCATACTTTAGGATAATTGCAGGCATGATGTACCGGTTAAAATATTGCAAAAAAAATTGCTTAAAAAGTGTATTCATTTTTACCACCTTGGGTAATCTAAAAAATACTAGTTTCAATTGAGTGTCCCAAATCCATTTCTTTTGTGTGGTGGAAAAATGGTCAACCAGTGTACTGAGAACCGCATTAAGGTACTTTAGAGTATATAGGTCATTGGTCTTTATTTGCTATTCTATTGGTTAAATTTCTTGCCAGAAAATGTCCTCTTTGAATCAACCCACTCAGTAGAATCAATGTAGTGGTCAGTATAAATTAGGAGCCTGGAATTTCATAGTAGCCTTCTGTCTAGCCTCATTCCTTTCATCCTATCCAGCTCTTTCTGTGACATTAGGCCCACTCCATTAATTAGCCAGTCCTGAATGCAATTTGTATTGTATTAGCACCACACTAGATGAAATTCATAAGTGACCTATTGTTGTAGAACTGTTATTCCAAGGTGATTGGCTGCTGGAGAGTACCTTAGCCATATCTTTTCCCATCCCAACCCTGTTAACACTTGTCTAGTGGAAGCCTTTTATTTTGATACCTGTTTACCATCTGGGCAGTAGGGGAGTCAAACAGCAAGTAAGAGAATTGAGCAGTTATATTTTCAAGACTAATTTCTAAGTTGCCCCATTTCATATCCACACATCTTCTCTCTGTGCCTGTTTGCTACCCAACTTCTTATAATACTGCAATGTCATTCCTTCCACCTCATTTCTTCCACCATTTGGCCAAGCATGTCTTCTAGTATCCTCCTAATTCAAGCATGGCTTGATTGGACTTAGTATAGTGGTCTTTTTTCTAAGATCCTCACTCATATAATAATCTGTGAAATGCCCCAGATTGATGAGCCCTTGTATTTGTGTGTGGGGATGTGCATGTGTGTGTGAGTGTGTGTGTGTGAGTGTGTGTGTTTGTGTGTGTGTGTGTGTATGTATGTGTGTTGCTTTGACTGCGGCCATGGGAAGACCATGGCCAGAAGGTACTTAGGATCCCAACTCTGTCCAGAGCCTAACATGAGCACCAGCCCAGTCAACTAAATTCATAAGAACATGTTCAGTCCTTGTCAGTTCCTTGCCCCTGGGAACTGGATAGACCTGTTTCTTGGGTTCTTTTATGATTGGTTGGAGTCGTGCTTTGAAACACCTGATTGGACACAACTTAATGCTGCTGCTACCTGAGTGTCATGTGTCACTTGCCACAGAGCTTCCTCTCATGAATTTTCTCAACCAGAGTCTCTTTGAGTTCTGGGCTTAGGATAAGCCAGGTATCTCAACTTGATCAACCATTATAGCCAGGCCACTTTCCCAATGTCTAGCCAAAGTAATCCTAGCTTCATCTGCCTCTGCTCTGATTGTGTGGCTAGTGTTCCTTACTCTCCCCCGCTGGAGAGAATGACACTAGTAGAGAGATGGTCAGGCTGAGCCCATAAAGGATAACATTATCTCTTTCCAGATTCATACTCATAATCAATAGCAACAATGCAAAGTTGAGAAGATGCCTCAGATAAATAATCTGAGCTGCAGGTGGAGAGAAAATCTGAAAATGAAAGATTCCAAAATATTTTCTTAAAAACTCCAATCTACAGAGACGATTACTCTTTACTATTTACTGAAATGTCAAGGCTCTCTAAAGCTCTCAAATACCCATCCTGGTGATTAAGAAATCAATAATTAACATGCAAATCTGAAAGCTCTAGGCAAATTGAATATTAATTACTGACTTCATAAGTGGAGGCTGCTCAGCAGTATGAAAATGGTTCAGGATAATTAGGATTTAACAACCTTCAGACATAAAGAAAATATATACAAGGGTTCTTGATGAATGGCGTCATTTTTATTTCATTATTGTATTAGAAACATTCTTGGTTTTTTAAAGACCAGGAAGAGACAGAAAAAGGGTGGTTTTGAATATTTAGTATATATCATGGTAACAATTTCCTTCCCCTGAAATCCTTTGGGAATTTCCAGATAGAAGTTAAGTTCCATAGTCTAAGACTGCAAGGTGACTGTGTTAGCTCAGACACAAGTACTACTATAAACTTGGGAAAAAAATGACTATGATGAATGGTTAAAACAAGTAACTATTTTAGATCACCTTATTGGGCTGTAATGCTTGTATTAAATGATCACTTCCTTCCTTTTCAGCTTCTAATCTCATATTTCAGCCACTGTTATTTTTAGGATCTTCTGGCTTCACCTCTTCTTGGTATGGTATCTTGGCTTTTTTTCCCTGGCTTCTCCTGCTCTTGGTTTCTGGCATTCACACATGGTGAGGTCCTCGTTTCCTGACATCTGGCCACGTGTGTGGTTGGTATTTCCTGACACCCTCCCTGGCAGTCTATATCTAAGTTTCTTTCCCCTTTTGTGTCTAGTATTTGCCACCATTACCAATTCAAATTTAGCTTTTTGATACAATTTTTGTTGAAAGGTAACATTCATACAAGAAAATACATAAATTTAAATGAGTTCAGTGAATTTTCACCAAGGAAACACACATATGTAACCACTAACCAGGTTAAAAAAATTGTTAGCAACACCTCTGATGTCACCTTCCAGCCATTATTCCCACTCTTCTCCTTCAAGATAAACATATAACTTTGAATTTAACATAATAGATTTTCAAGTGTTTTGAGCTATATAACTGTATGAATAGAATCACCCAATATTCTTTGTGCCCTGCTTCTTTTATTCAATTTCACATTGTGAGATTTGATGATGATGTTACATAGAGCAAGAGTTCACTCATTTTCATTGCTATATTTCGTTCTATGATCTACTGCAATTTCATGATCCATTCTATTATCGATGGGCATTTAAATGTCTCTACCATTTGATGAAATTGCTGAATCATGGGTTATGAATACAGTTAACTTTTGTAGACATTACCAGTTTTCTACAGTGGTTGTACAAATTTGAATTTCCTGCAGCAGGATCTGAAAGTTCCAGTTGCCCCATGTCCTTGACAACATTTGATACTGTTTTTCTTTTAAATTTTAATCATTCTTTTAGGTGGACCTTAGTATGTAATTGTTGTTTTAACTGGTATTTCTTTGAAGAACATCTTTTCACATGTTTGTTAGTGATTTAAAAATTCTTTTCTGTTTGGCTAGCTGCCTTTTCTTATTTTTTAAAAAGACATTCTCTATATATTCTTTGCTACAGTTTTTTTTTGTAGATTATATACCCATATTGCAAATATATTTTACCAGTCTGAGGCTTGCTATTATATCCGTAATGCTCCTGTGTATGTTTTGTCTTTTCATAAGTAGAATTTCCAAATTTTAGTGTAGTTGATTTATCAGCCTTTTTCTTGGTGAGTAGTAATTTTTGTGTCTGTTTAAGAAAAATAAATGCAACCTCAAGGCCATAAAGATATTTCTCTGTGGTCTCTTCTAGAATAAGTTTTGCTTTGTCCTTTACATTTAGATACATACTGCATTCCGAATAGATTATTTTGGTATGGTGTGTGTATGATGAGGTATTGTATGGTGTCAAAATACATTTTTTCATATTTAAATTTTAGGCTAGGTGAGTTAACAAACACATCAAAAGCCAGGCTGAAATAAAATTTCCCAGCATTCCCTTTCTAGTATATTTCTTGTTAGGGTGGGCTACAGAGGACACTGTCTCATGAAAGTTGGAGCACAGAAGGGAGGTAACGGCCATTTTGTAGTATTGTCCCAGTTATATTTTCCCAGTTGTTCAATCATATATAAAACTAAAAATCTTTTAGAAAAACATAAAAGGTTTCCTCATATGTTTTATTCTAAAAGTTTTATAGTTTTACATTCTGCTTTTCAATTTGCAATCCATTCAGAGTTGTTTTCTGTATGAAGTTTGAGGTTTAAGTGGAAGTGGTTTTGCTTTCTGTTTATTTGTTTGTTTTACCTGTAGCTATCCAGTTGCTACAGCATGGCTTGTTGGAAAGACTATCCTTTCTCCATTGAGTTGATTTTTACCTTTGTTGAAAAACAATTGGGTACATTTCTGTGGGTCTGTTTCTCAGTTCTTATTCTGTTCCATTGACCTATGTGTCTTTTTCCCTACCAATACTACATAGTCTTGATTACTTTCACTACATAGTAAGTATTAAAATTGAATAGAATGATTTCTTCTCCTTTATTAATCTTTTTCAAAATTGTTTTAGTCATTCTAATGCTTTGCCCTTCCATACACATTTTAGAATGAACTTGTCTGCGTCCTCAAAAGCCTTGCTGAGATTTTGATAAGAATTTATTAAACCTGCATATTATTTTGTATGAGAATTGACATTTTTACTATGTTGAATTTTTAAATATGTGAGCACAGTATTTCTGTTTATTTATATCTCTTTTTCAGTTTTGTAGTCTTCAGCACACAAACATTATGTTTTATAACAGCATATTTTATATTACCTATTAATGATTACAAATGGTATTTTATTTTTTATTTCATGTTTAATGTTTTTATTTTTAGTACATAGAAATAAAATTGATTTTTGATTGTTCACTTATTTTGTTTATTAGATTCCACATATAAGTGAAATATTTGTCTTCCCTGTCTGACTTACTTCACTTAGTGTAATACCCTCTAAGTCCATACTTGTTGTTGCAAGTAATAAGATTTCATTCTGTTTCATAGCTAAGTAATAAACCATTGTATATATGCACCACTTCTTCTTTATACAGTTGTCTGTTGATGGACATTTAGGTTGCATCTACATCTTGGCTATTGTATATGAAATATCCTTCTTTGTTTCCTATTATAGCCTTTGTTTTAACATCTATTTTATCTGATATAAGTATTGCTACTTATGTCATTTTTCCTTCAAGTTAGTACAGTACAGCATTGAGAAAAATCTCCTCAATACTCAAGTTCTCCCATTGGGGAGCAACTTCCTCAGACTTTGGGATGTTACCCAAGAGGCCAAACTCTTTCATACCTCACCCAGGACATGGGAAGAATAAGAAAAAAGAAAAGGGGTGGGGACTCTTAACAACCAGCATGCACAGATCTCAGTAGTCAGTCCTCAGCTTCTGGTAATGGACCCATCTGTGGTGGACATTGGCATCTAGCCCTCCCAGAATCTTTGGCCAGAAGGAATGGCGAATTGTATTCCTTGCCAAAGTTGTGGTTACTAGAGGCAGAGGCTGGGGCAGGAGTAATTGAAGAAAGGTGGTTAAAGGCAAAACTTCCAATTATAAGATAAACTAGTGATCCAGTGCACAAAATTCGTGCACATTAAAAGGGGATTAATTAGAGGAAATAATTTAATGCTATTTGCCCTTTATCTATAATAGAAGTATTAAAGATGAAAGAAAATTAATAAAATGTAAATGAAAACCTTCCTCCTTTCAGAGTCTGGGGCTCACCATGGGACCCAGAGTCAAGTCCTCGCCCACCCACATGCACCACAAAATTGCATGAGACCCAGACCCGGCTATTCCCCTAATTGGGCTAGATCCAGACCCAAACAGTCCCACCTTTGTCAAGCCCCACAGGCAGGAGGCATAGTCTCAGGTCCCCTGGCCTGGCACCAGGATAGAAAGCATGGCCTGAGGTCCCCCAGTCCAAACCAGCACAGGAGGTGTGCCTTGAGGTCCTCCATCAAGCCCTGCTAGGTGGGGGGCACAACCTCAGGTACCCCATCAAGTCCCACCAGCAGGGGTCACAGCTTCAAGTCCCCTGTCAAGCCCCACTGGGCAGGGGCGTGGCCTGAAGTCCCTCTGGCCTGGCGCTGGGGTGGGGGGAGCAGCCTGAAGTCCCCTAGCCCAGTACCAGGATGAGAAGTGCACTTTGAGATCCCCTGTCCAGACCCACTGGGTGGGGAGCACAACCTGTCAAGCCCTGCTGGGTGGAGGGCACGGCCAGAGGTCCCCTGCCAAGCCCCATGGGGGCAGGGGAGGGCGTAGCCTTAGGTCCCTGCTGATTGCTCATTAAGGTTCCTTATGGGAGCTTGGACTCAGCTGTGGGTGCAGCCATCTTGTGACAGATTGATGGTAAATTAGCATATTCCCTCTTTATTAGATTGGATAAATACTAACAATGTAGTATACAGTATTATGACTGCATATTACATTATTAGTTAACAGTATGTTTAACTTTGCTGTATGATATTTCACAAAGTTAAGACAGTAGATCCTAAGGGTTCTTGATATAAGAGGAAATTTTTTTCTTTCCATTGTTCTATATCAGTGGTTGGCAAACTCATTAGTCAACAGAGCCAAATATCAACAGTACAATGATTGAAATTTCTTTTGAGAGCCAAATATTTTAAACTTAAATTTTTTCTAATGCCACTTCTTCAAAATAGACTTGCCCAGGCTGTGGTATTTTGTGGAAGAGCTATACTCAATGGGCCAAAGAGCCACATGTGGCTCATAAGCCGCAGTTTACTGACTACTATTCTATATGACTAGTGGCCTTGTGCACAAAATTCATGCATAGGGGGTGGAGGGTGTCCCTCAGTCCAGCCCACACTCTCTCCATCAGGGGATGTCTGACTGCCAAGTTAGGCCCGATCCTGCAGTTGGATACCCCTCTCTCACAATCTGGGACCACTGGCTCCTAATCGCTCGCCTATCTGCCTGCCTGATTGCCCCTAACTGCTTCTGCCTGCCAGCCTGATAGCACCCTAACTGCTCCCCTGCTGGCCTGATTGGTGCCTAAGTGCTCCCCTGCCAATCTGATTGCCTTCAACTGCCCTCCTCTGCCAACTTATTACCCCAACTGCCCTTCTCTGCTCAGCTGGTGGTCCCCCAACTGCCCTCCCCTGTCATGACCTGCCTTCTACTCTGGAACTTGCCTCCTCTGTGCAAGGCAGTAGAGTCGTTGGGACTGGCCTCTTCCATGCTGTGCAGAGCTGTGGGACCTCCAGGCCTCACCATGTGGAGCAGCCACTAGGCCCCATCTCCACTGTGTGCATGGCCATCTTGTGGTGGTCATCTTGTGATGATATCACATATAAGAGCCACCTAGGCTTTTATTAGTATAGATATAGATACGATGGATTTTAACTAAATCCTATTGTAGTAATCATTTCACAATATATGTAAATTAAGGCATCATGCTGTATACCTTAAACTTATACAGTGATGTATCTCAATTATTTTCCAATAAAACTGGGGGGGGGGGCGCACAAAACAAACAGAGAACACTGAATCTTCAGATTCTTTACACTAATAACAAACTATTAGAAAGAGAAATCAAGAAAACAATCTCATTTTTAATTGCGTCAAGAGGAATAAAATACCTAGGAATAAATTTACCTAAGGAAGTGAAAGACTTGTCTATTGTACACTACAAGACACTATTAATAAAAGAAATTGAAAAAAAACACAGAAATAAATGGAAAGATATTACATGCTCATGGATTAGAAGAATTAATATTAAAATGGTCATACTACCCAAAGCAATATACAGATTCAATGCAATCTCTATCAAAATTTCAATGATAGCGTTGGCTAGTTTTTCTCAGTGGTTAGAGTATCAGCATGTAGACTGAAGGGGTCATAGGTTCGATTCCAGTCAAGAACATGTACCTCAGTTGCAGGGTCGATCCCTGGCCCCAGTCTGAGCACATGTGGGAGACAACCAATCAATTTGTCTCTCTCACACAGATGTTTCTCTCTGTCTCTCCTCCTCCTTTCCACTCTCTCTAAAAAAATAAAAATAATAAAAATAAAATAAATAAATGAATGGAAAATGTACACTCAGGTTAGGATTAACAAAAACAAAACAAAAAAACAAAAAACAATCAGTGACATTTCATCTTAAAATTTGTCTAGAACCACAAAAGTACTTGGATAGCCAAAGCTATCTTTAGAAAAAAAGTTAAAACTGGAGACATCAGGCTCCCTAATTTCAAACTATATTACAAAGCTATAGTAATTAAAACAGTATAGTATTGACAAAGGAACAGGCACGTAGATCAATGGAATAGAATAGAGAACCCAGACTAAGCCCCCACATCTGTGGTCAATTAATTCATGACAAAGGAGCCAAGCATATACAATGTGGAAAGGACAGGCTCTTCAATAAATGGTGCTGGGAAAGTTGAACATCCACGTGCAAAAGAATGGAACTGGACCACCATCTTACACTTTGCACAATATTTAACTCAAAATGAATTAAAGACTTGAATATGAGACCTGAGACTATACAATTCCTAAAAGAAAACTTAGGTGGTAAGCTATTGACATAGATCTTGGTGATGATTTTTAAAAAAAATCTGACAGCAAAAGCAACAATAAACAAGTGTGACTACATCAAGTTAAAAAACTTCAGCACAGTAAAGAAAACCATCAACAAAATAAAAAGGAGAAATGGAAGAAAATAACTTCAAATCATAAGGAGCTAATATTCCAAATATGCAAAGAAGTCATACAACTTAATAGCAAACAAACAAACAAACCCCTAAACCCCCAACAATTTGGTTAATAAATGGGTAAAATATTTGAATAGACATCTTTCCAAGGAAAACATAAAAATGGCCAACAGGTACATGAAAATATGCTCAATATCATTAATCATGAGGGAAATGCAAATCAAAACCACAGTGAAACATCACTTAATACCAGTTACAATGGTTATTATATATAAAGGAGATAAGTGTTAATGAGGATGTAGAAAAAACGGAACTGTTGGTGGGAATGTAAATTGGTGCAGCCAGTATCGGAAACAGTATGGTAGTTCTTTAAAAAATTAGAAATAGAACAACTACAGTGGTACCTTGAGGTATGAGTGCCCTAACATACGAGATTTTTGAGATATGAGCCATTGAGCGAGCGATTTTTGCTTTGAAATACGAGCAACAGTTGAGATACGAGTAATCGCGCAGATCGGCCAGCTGCACAGGACCCACCAGTTTACCGCGACTTGAGCATCTCATGGTTTCCCACGCCTCAAGGTTACGGAATGAATTAAACTCGTATCTTGAGGTACCACTGTATATGATTCAGCAATCCCACTTCTGGGTATTTATCTGAAGAACACAAAAACACTAATTTGAAAGGATATATGCACCTTATGTTCATTGCAGCATTATTTACAATAGCCAAGATATGGAAACACTCTAAGTGTCTACTGATAAATGAATGGATAAAGAAATCATACTCACCAGTTTCAAGAGTTATTATAATGCTACAATTATCAAAAGAGCATGTTATTTTAAAATGAATAGAAACATATAAATATTCATCTATAAAAAAGGAATGCAATCTTGCCATTTGCGATAACAAGAATGAATCTCAAGGGCATTATGCTAAATGAAATAAGTCTGATAGAGAAAGAAAAATAAGTATGATATCTCTTATATGTGTAATATAAAAAAAGCTTATGGATACAGAGATATAGATTGGTGGTTGCAAGATGTGGTGGTAAAAGTGGGAGTGGGAGAAATGGGCGAACTTTAAAAAAAAAGTTTTTATTGATTTCAGAGAGAGGAAAGGAGAGGGAGAGAGAGATAAAAACATCAATGATAAGAGAGAATCATTGATTGGCTGCCTCCTGCATGCCCAGGCATGTGCCCTGACTGGGAATCGAATTGTGATCTCCTACTTGAAGGGTCCATGCTCAATCACTGAGCCACACTGACTTGGCTGAACTTCTTTTTAGTTTAAATAAAATGAATAATTAAAAAAATATGAAACACTATTGAAAGCAATGAAAGAAAAATAAATCAGTTGGGATATATTCCTTGTTCATGATCAAAGGCACAATATTATTAAGATGTCACTTCTTTTTAAATTGATTTAGAGTCAGTGAATCCCAATAAAAATCTCAGCAAGCTATTTTGTAGGTATTGGCAAACTCATTTTAAACATTGAGTAGTCTAGACAAAACTGATGAAGAACAAGTCGATGAATTCACACTTTCCAGTTTCAAGATTTATTATAATGCAACAATGATCAAAAGAGCATGTTATTTTAAAACGAATAGACACATAGATAAATGAAACAAAACAGAGTCCATGAATAGAACTGTGCAAATATAGTCAACTTGATCTTGGTCAAGAGAATAAAGACACACCAACACAGAAAAGTTAGTCTTTTTAGTCATCATCAACAAATGATGAGAGTACAAATGGACAACCATAAGGAAATAAATGAACAAAGATACAAACTTTGTACCTGGGACACAAATGACCTCGGAATCATTTACTGCCTTAAATATAAGATGCAAAACTGTAAAAATTAGACTGGGAAACTTATTGGGAGATGCCTGTGAAGCTAAGCATAGTGTCACTATGTGGCACGGCGATTGTGCCCTCATGTATTTTTACCAAGCTGGTGTGAAAATATAAAAACCACTAAGAACACACATAAAGCAGATTTATTAACAATGGGCAAAACCTGGAAGAAACTACTGTAGATGAACCACAACCAAGAGAGACACAGTAAGTGAGACACTTGAGATCCACATGGGCTGCTGGCACAGAGTAAGGAACCATGAGTTCAGACAGGGGCTAGACTCTAGAGGAACAAGTATGCGAAAACACTGGTTGCCTGGATGGACTGGAGGCACACCGAATATAGACATACATGAACTGGTAAGGCTGAAGCACAGGGGCAGGCACACTCAAGGGATGGAATAGGATGCAGATATATGGAGTGAGACATTGGAGGCCCGGTATGAGATGGATCGGATATGCGCTGCAGGGACAGGGGAAATTGACACTCATTGCCTGACTGGTTTTAGGAACAGGAGATGGAGACTCATGTGGGTTGGCAAGGGCTGCAGAACAAAGAAAAATAAACAAACACCATCCTGCTGCATCGTAGGCAGAGGGCAGATAGCCTTTGTGAATGTGCTCCCTCTCTTCTTCCCTGGGCCAGGTTGATGAGTTGGAACCTGCTTCATCTCTGTGACAGGAGTTCTCATGACTTCTGCCATTCTCTCTTCTTTCTGGTCATTGGAAACCTGACCTGTCTAATAGCACCAGAGACTGAATTACTGGTGCCAGGTTTTGTGTGATGCATGTTCTATAAACTAATAAAGGCTTGAATAAATAAACAAATGGAAAAAAATCAGTTGTGTTTCTATACACTAACAATGAACTAACCAAAAAAGAAATTTACAATGCATGAAATCCCATTTACAGTAGCATGAAAAAGACTAAAACAGTCAGGGATAAATTTAATGCTGGAGAGATGAAAGCTTTAAAGTACTGATGAAAAAAATTAAAGAGGACACAGAGAGATGGAAAACATCCTCTGTTAATTGTTTATGGGTGGGCAGAATATTGTTAAAATAGCTATACTACCCAAAATGATCTATAGATTCAATGCAGTACCTATCTAATGGCATTTTTTTTACAGAAATATAAAAAAAATCCCACACAATTCTAAATTTACTATGGAACCATGAAAGATGCTAAATAGCTAAAGTAATTTTACATAAAAACAATAAAGCTGATTTCAAAATGTGTTACAAAGATATAGTCATTAATATAGTATGATATTAATATAGATATATAGACCAATAAAGAAGAGTGGAGAGCCCAGAAATAAACCCATGCATGTACAAGTCAACTGAAATTCAACGAAGATGCCAAGAATACACAATAAGGAAGGGATAGTTTCTTTAATAAATGGTCTTGGGAAAACTAGATATCACATGCAAAAGAATAAAATCAGACCCTTACCTTACACCATACCCCAAAATCAACTCAAAATGGAATAAAGACTTAAGTGTAAGACCTCAAACTAAAAACTAGAAGGAAACATAGGCAAAAAAGCTTCAAGATATTGGTTTTAGCAATGATTTCTTGTTCATGACATCAAAGGCACAGGCAATCAAAACAAAAATAGACAATTGGGGTTACATCAAACTAGAAAGTTTCTGCAAAGCAAAGGAAACAGTCAGCAAAATGAAAAGGCATGCTATGGAATGGGAGAGAATATTTGTAATTCATATATCTGCAAGGGGTTAATATATAAAATATATAAGGAACTTTAAAATTCAATAGCAGTAAAAGAAATAAACTGAAATGGGGGGAAAATTGAATAGACAATTGTCCAGAGAAGACATACAGATGGCCAACAGGTAAATGAAAAGGTGCGCAACATCACTAACTATCAAATGAAAATCAAAATCACAATGTGATATCACCTTATCCCTGTTAGGATAGGTATTATGAAAAAACACCCAGAATATGTGTTTCAGGGATATGGAGGAAAGAAAACCATTGCACATTAGGAATGTAATTTGGAATGAATTAGGAATGTAATTTGGTGTAGCTACTTTGCAAAACAGTATAAAAGTTCCTCAAAACATTAAAAAGACAGGCCGCCTAGTATGGCTCAGTGGTTCAGCATCAACCTATGAACCAGGAAGTCACAGTTCTATTTCCAGTCAGGATATATGCCTGGGTTTTAGGGCTTGACCCTAAGAGGGGGTGTGCAGGAAGTAGCTGATCAATAATTCCTTCTCATCACTGATATTTCTATATCTCTCTTCCTCTCCCTTCCTCTTTGAAATCAATAAAAATATTTTTTTAAAAAGTAGAGAGTTCTATGTAATCCAGCAATCCCACTTTTGGGTATACAAAAATGAAATTGGAATCAGGATCTCAGAGAGTTTTCTGTAATCCCATGTTCACTGAGGAATTATTCACAATTGTCAAGTCATGGAAGCAACCTAAATGTCCATCAGCGGATAAATGGGTAAAGAAAATGTGGTTTACACATACAATGGAATATTATGTGCCCTTTAAAAGGAAGGAAATCCTGCTATTTGCAACATGTGAATGAATCTGGAGGACATCACACTAAGTGAAATAAGCTAGACACAGGACAAACTATGTGATAGCACTTACATGAGGAATTTAAAGTAGTCAAATTGACAGGAGCACAGAATGGAATGGCAGTTGCCAGAAACAGAGGGGAGGGTGAGACTGGGAGGTATTAGTCAAAGGGCACAAAGTTATAGATATACAAGGTGAATAGCATGGCAAAGTGCCTATAGTTAACAGCACTATGTATACTTGAACATTATCTGAGGAAGTAGATCTTAAGTATTCATATCACACATATGAATAAAGAGGGCAGTGGGAAACTTTTGAAAGTGATGGATATGTTAATGGAAAAGATTGTGGTGATAATTTCATGGGTGTATACCTATTTCCAAACTGATCAAGTTGTATACATTAAATATATACAGCTTTTTGTATGTCAATTATACCTCAACAAAGTGTTTCCTTTTCAAAAGAATGGTGAAAGTGGACACCTTGCAGTTTTCCCAATCAAAAGGGAGAAAGCATCCAGTCCTTCACCATCTGGTAGAAATGGTGTAGTAGGTCCTAGGCACTATTGACTGTCTGGTCTTGTTGAGCCACAAAATCGTTGCAGCCAAATTCCTTCTCCCTGTCCCCTTCCTGTCATTGCTTGCATGGAGGATTCTCATGTGTGACTAATCAGGGTTTTAATGCTGGAGAGCAAATCTGACCAAAGCTTCATTAATAGGCTTAGGAAACCACATGCAAGAGGCCACCCTGTCTGCAAGGTAAGCATTGGATTTGCACTCTTTGGCCTTCTTTTGACCCTGTAACAGAAGAGGCACCATCAGGGAAAAGGATGGCATCACTTGGGCTCAACTTGGATGACACTCTAGTGAGGCTTTGAGCGATGGGCAAGCACAAGATGGAGCATAGGAAGTCGAGTCTTACAAATTCATAGTCCCTGGTCTACATTGGCCAGCAGAGTTAGCTCGGTACACTTCCTAACCAGAGAAAGGAATGAAGAAAAGCACAGCCAGGAGAAGCCAAAGAGCTGGTCCTTTGTTGTGTCTTATGTCTTTTAATTATTAGTACAACAGAGGTGTGTGTGTGTGTGTGTGTGTGTGTGTGTGTGTGTGTGTGTGTGTTAAATCTTTCCATTCTTTAAAAAAAATTTAGCTTTAAAATATGAACCAACCAAGCTTTTGGGGGTGGGGAAGGGTGTTAAGTAACTGGCTCAAAGCCACACAGCTAAGAAGTGGCGGAGTAAGGACTCAGAATCAAGTCGGGAAACCCAGGACCTTTTCACCTTATCAAGCTGCCTCACTTAGTGGCTGGCATGTCTTGTAATCTGGGCATTAAACTAGAAATCGGCTTTATTCCATCTTTCCTATTCCTCAGGTTGTAAGAACATCTTTTAAGAAGTTGGGGAGAGCAGTGCCTGCTGAGTCAGTCCCTGGGGCAGGGACAACAGTTGTGCCTGATGGAATCCCATCACATCTGCGGATACACATCCCTTTCTCATGTCTGAAGAGAAAATGCCACAGAAGAAGCGGGCACTATGTCACCCTCTCTCCCAGTTATCTTATCCGGTGAATGATTTAGGGAGGAGACATCTCAGAGAGGCCCACTTTAATTACGCCCATGAAAGAGGAGCTGCCGAAAGTGCCTCTGCTGGATTTATTTATGAAGATGGAGAGGAGAGAGGCTTGGAAATAAAGAATTGTAGAGAAGAGAAAGCAAGTGATGCAAAGGTGAGGAGAAAAAAGGGATAGAAGAGGAGAGGGGCAGAAGAGAAAGAAGCTAGGACTGTTGCTGCTTTTGGGGAGTGGAGTAGGGGCATTGGTAAGGTCAAGGGGAGGCGGCGGCTGGGAGGTGCTGATTGAATGGCTGGGCTGCTTTCTGTCATCATTACAAACCATCACAGAGGGGATCTCAGCTTCTGCTGAGAGGAGATACATTTCTGTTGATGCTCATGTTCAAGTTGACCCCAGCTGATAATGAAGTGACCTTCTATGCACCCTTACGGTTCTGCATAGGAGAACTCCACAAGGTGAAACTATCCTGTGGGATTTTGTTTCTTAAGTGACCTTCCCTACACATCCTCTGATCATCATTTCACCCCTCCCCCTTTTTAAAATTTTAGTTATCCCCTCTTCTTAGGGTCCTTCTCTCTCAATTGAACACAGAACTTCCTTTCCTTAAGTGGGATTAACCTCTGAAAGCCTTAGTTAGCTTGGACGTAAAAATGGAGCTGGAGCCACCTCCCTTACAGGACGTTGGGGGGTGAAATTAGGCAGTGTTGTGTAGCATAGCCAGTTCCCAGGAGGTTTCCATTACTGGCTGTGTCTCTCCTTCCTTCTTTTTCTGTCTTCCTTTGAAAACTGTGCTGACCAATATGATAGCATTAGCCACAGGAGGCTACTGACACTTGAAATGTGGCTGGTCCAACCTGAGAGGGGCTGCCTATGTGTGAAGCATCATGATTGTATCCTAACACCTGCAAGACCCTTACTGGTCATTTTTACCCTAGTCTCATGGTTCATGGTGCATGTATTTCCTCCTGAGATAGTTCCAAAGTGAATTTTATGTATGTAACATGGCTTACACACATATTGAAAATAATAGCTCTATTGAGATATAATTCACAGGCCATAATGTTCATCCTTTTAAAGTATACAATTCAGTGGCTTTAGCGTATTCAGAGAGTTGTGTGACCATTACCATGATCTAACTCCAGAACATTTTTATCATCCCAGAAAAACGCTGTACCCATTCCAGTTACTTCTCATTCTCCCTTCCCCTTAGCCCCTGGCAACCACTAGTCTGCTTTCTGTCTTTATGAATTAGTCTATAATCCATTAGTATTTCCTTTTTAATGGAGTTATACAATATGTGACCTTTTCACATAGCTTATATATGAGACTATCCCAGTTATAATCTCCACATCTGGTGACAATCCATGCAATGTATTTTGTGTGATGCAGTGACAATCAAGTGCATGGAAATGTAATTTTATTTATATACATGTACCCTTATGATCTCTTTGTTTGTTTGTTTTTTAATATATTTTTTATTGATTTCAGAGAGAGGAAGGGAGAGAGAGAGATAGAAACATCAATGATGAGAATCATTGACCGATTGCTTTCTCCCATTCATTGGGGATGGAGCTCACAACCTGGGTGCGTGTTCTTGACCAGAATCGAACCTGGGACCCTTAAGTCCACAAGCCAACACTCTATCCACTGAGCCAAACTAGCTAGGCTCCCTTATGACCACTTTGGAAAACACTGTCTCCATTTCACAGGTGAGGAACCTAAAGCACAGAGAGGTTATGTAGCTGGCCTGGGGTCACATTTCTATTAAATGGAAGAGCTAGGACTTAGACTCAGATTCCCCCCCCCTCCGCCTCTCCCTCAACCCCCTGTAATCTCCAATATAAGGTATGGGGGGATCTTTTTTTCTCTCCTCTGAACCAAGCAGACTATCTGATACTCATGCATATGTTTGTGAAATGGATGAATAATTCAAGGAATGAATCAGCTGAGCTATCAAGTGATGGGGAGAGGGGAGTGGTCTTGGAACCCCAGGTATTAGCCTGCCAGACCTCAGGCATTGCTGTGGCTGTTGCTGAGCGGTAGTGCAGGCCCAGCAGGCCTTGCCACCCACGCTGTGTAGTACATGCAGCCTA